>NW_019775136.1:377942-432731 GCF_001039355.2 Lingula anatina | reverse complement strand
CTAATTTTGATAGCGGAAGCATATTCTGTCGGGGGTTAAATATTTTCTCGACAAGATTCAGTGAGTCGTCTGTCGCAATGTTGTCACTCGGAACTACTCCAATGTCTCCGCACTCGACAATAGTATGGACCTTGCGGAATGAGCCGAGGATTGCCGATTTCCATGTTGTTGTATTCATACGACTCCTACTTGACGAAAACGAGGCGCGATACCCGGATGACAGGTAGGCTTACAAAATTTGTGATGGGTTATGATACTCTGTAATGCGATCTGACACACACCTTGAAAACGGGTAGTGTGGTCTGATATACCGGTTTATTCTGGATCCGTAGGTGCCGAGTCTGGTAGTTGGGTAGGCCTGAAAGAGCGCATCGTTTGCGGGGAGCTGAGGAGCCCGAGCATCTAGCGCAGCGCAAGTGGCGCGCGCCAATTGCTCACCGTGTGCGGGGTGCTTGCATGTGGAACGCCATCACTTTGCAAACGCTACCTAAAATTTTGATTCGACGCACAGACACCTCAGGTGCGTCCTCCAACCCAGAGGATACAGTAATAAATACTAAAATGTGACTTTGGTACTTTTTACTATGGCTAGCTTATTTATTGGTTGTAGGCCTACAATCCGTAAAATTTTGTGAGAAAATCATTTTAGAAGTTGAGTAAAAAACATTCGTCTATGAGATGATTTTCTGTGTCACTCTACGCATTGCATTAGGAGTGACACTTTTATTTGGTGGGGGAGTACATGTATATTAACATTTAGTTACACAGTATTAACATTAAGTTACACAGAAACTGAGTAGTCCAGTTGTTTTTGAGGAGACTGAATGCAGTGCAACCCAATCAATGTAGTCATATTGCCGTTTTGAAAAAATAAATAAATATGGTCTGCTATATTCGCCGGCGTGTATTCAACAAGCAAAAGGGTTGGACCTAATAGAACATATGCGAAAGTTTTGCTATCGGTAGGGGATATGTTTTTTAAAAAATTCTGATGGGTTTGTTTTGGTCGGTTTTGGTTCTTTTTATTGATTGTTTTGCTTGAAATGACTGTATTGACAGAAATAGCAATGTATTCTTTATTTAAAAAATGACCTCTCGTGCACATTTTTAGATTTGCTCATGTCCAGTGATTCAAAAACAGTTTTCCAATCACACTAATGGTTCAGGACTTTTAGGTCATGAGTTTTCCACAGAAAAATTCAGCTTTGCTTCTTTAAAGTCTTCACCAGGATATTTTTAACATTTTATTGGTCACTGGGGGCAAAGGGGGCAAGGGACACACTGGATCTTAATCTAAAAAAACATTAACTGATTTTGCACTTATGAACAATTCCGGTAGCTTGCTGCTGCAAAACGCAGAAATAATCTCACTTTTACTGAAAGTGTAGTTATCAGTAGGGTTGTCATTGCATACTTACAGAAAAAGATTTAAAAAACTGCCATAGTAACGTGTTTTTAAGAAAATGTAGAATGTATCTTTCTATTATTATAACTCAAACTATCTGTAATTTTTAGATTGGGTGGTGGCTAGAGTTTGACAGTTCCAGTTATCCATACGGAGATGGAGCTTTTGATGATATTGTAATTACTCAAGAAGAATGTCCTGCCGGTGAGTAAACACTTATCATGGCTAAAAAAAATTAGAGTAATACTAGAAAGCAGTATTAAGACAAAGTAGACCTCCACCAAGGCAAGTCATTTCTCATTTCAATTTATTAAATAGTTAATCAATAGATAAGTGGCTAAAACAAATTGATTCCAAGTTAGCCAATTTATGGCCTATCCTGAACATTTTATGAAAGTCCTTCCATAACCATGAACTTTTTGCGTTAGGGTGTTAACTAGCAAACCAATAAAGGGCAAAACAGAACCGTCTAGGCTACGCTCTAACAGTGATCTCTCCAAGGCCTTATTTAAAGGAAATAGCCCTTGTGATCTCCAGTCTTGGGTTTGTGACTGCAAGTGCAGACTTGATGGTGCAAACATAAAAATTGTCAATTTACCAGTATGAAAAGTTCTGGCAGGTTTTGTTACGGTAATGTGCCAAACAGTTAAAAAATTAATTATCTTCTCTGGGCGCAATCATTTAGACCAAACGTCAAAATTATGTGACAGAATTTTTTCTTCCGATTGTTCGACCATTTTTTTTCCGATTGTTTGACCATATCGTCAGCAAGACTCGGCAAATTTTCAAGCCAGTGAAACAGATGCTGCATGCCTCGTCCCTTTGTCAGTTGTTGTGTCTTCGATGGCTATCGTCAATTGAACCCAATACTTAACCTGAAAGCGAGACGCACTTGCCATTTCTTTTGTGCCCGCTGACAATAATAATACTTATAATACAGTAGTCATACAGTTTGTCGGTCCCGTAGCTGGGGGACTGGGGGGGGGGGGTGATCTGAAGAATAAAAATGTTTGCTCTGGGTTCAAATTTGATATAGGTACACGGTACTGGGTAAGTATGGTGGCCTGGAAGTGCCATATCATAAGTTTAATTTCAGTTAAATAAATATTATGGCTCTTATGTTTAAAATAACAGAAACACTGATTGATGTCTTTATCAGAAGTATTGATTTTATTTTCATTAATTTTTTTAGTATACTTCTCTATGTTGGACAAAATTTTTTTAAACAGAGGTTTTATCTTGCCTTCTGGAGGCAAAATAATATATTGTTTCCATATATGAATAAATAGTTTATTTGCTAGCTAGGTCAAAGGCATTTTAAAATGCACTTGTACTGAAATAAATTATTAATAAAATGTTTTTCAGCTGTCACAAGTTTGTCCTGCAATTTTGACAGTGGCAGCTGTGGTTTCATTACTGATGTTGACACAAGCAGTGTCAACCACATGTGGAACTTGTTCAAGGGCAGCACCCCGAGTGGTTACACAGGTCCTTCCAGTGACCACACTTCAGGCAGTGGATACTATTATTATGCAGAAACTTCAAATAAAGTGAGTCTTCAAAAGATTGTTGAGTTATGACTCTGATTGAAATTGCAGTTTATGTAATTTTATTCTATGTGACACAACTACCCAGCGGGCAAAATATGTTGTTTAACATTGAAACAACATTGAACCATAACGTTGATAAGACGTTGGATAAACATTGGATTTGAAAGTTGACTCAACCTCAGATAACAACGTTGTATCAATGTCAAAGAACCCCAGTTGTTAGACAACATTCTTGCATGAAAAGNGGTGTTTCGACGTGGCCGGATCAACGTTGATTTTACATTGAATTTAGGTAGATCAACGGCAATTCAATGTATCAACCTGTTTTCAACGTTGATCCAAAGCAACTATGCCTTCTGGGTACATGTAAATGTTCTGAAATGTAGGTTAAAGGGATAATAACTCTTCGTATGAGATCTATATTTCACAATAAAAACATTGTGAATAACTCATAGAAATATAATATATTCTGTTTTACCACAAAAAAGGCAGTTATAGCTATTATTCTGATATCTGAGCTTGTCTTAAGACCACGTGACCTCCATTGATGGCTATACTCTGTTAAAATCTCTTAAGAGATTTTAACAAAAAACCAAACTTTTTAGAAAAAAACCAGGGACTAACTTTGAATGTAAAAATGGATTCATTAATCATTGGTAAGTATGGGAAAATTGTTGTTTACTCCAGGAAAATTCATTTTTTGGCCGAAATGAAGAGTTATTATTGCTTTAAACCTGGGACTCACTAATAGTGATTATACATTTTTCATGTTGTCCATCAAAGTGCCACATGAATAAAGTGATGTTATTTTTATTTATAACCTTTTTGAGTAAACTTTTATTATTTAAACAAATGATATATGACTTGACTTAGAGGTTTTCACTTGTAAAAAGTTTCATTTCTAGAGAGGGGGGGCAATAGACTGTGTTCAGAATAAAAGTTATCATATATATGTGTGTGTGTGTGTGTGTATGTGTGTGTGATGTCATGATATATAAATTTTTTCAGCAATCTGGGGACATTGACAGACTTCTGACACCAGTTATCTCCAGTGGTCAAGGCAGCTGCTCATTTGTGCTGAATTTTTGGTACCATGCGTATGGTTCCAACCTGGGCAGACTTGATGTCAAGTATCTTCTAGTGGGAGACAGCACATTACAGGGGCCATTATGGAGCCATGTCAACTCCCCTTCATCAAACAGCTGGAAGGAGATGACAGTTCAATTTTCAAGCAACCAACCCTTCCAGGTATGTTTTTGTGGTTGATTAGGAACAAGGATTTATTGCAGCATGACATGACCATGCTGTTATAAATTAGAGGGGCAATAGTCACTAAGGCTGCATTCAGAGTTAAAGTTATCGCACCAGCAGGATCTATCTCTGTGGGTATTCTAGCTGAAGTGCACTTAATGTAATCAGCTCATTTATCTGACACACCCTCTCGTGAAGCAAGGGATAAGTAACTATTTGGAGCAGGGGAGAGGGGGAAGCTCTGTTTTTACCCACAAATGTTAATTACCCCCTAGCTTCTTGAAGGGGGCATGCCAGGCAATTGAGCTGATTACACTGAGTTCACTGAGCTGATTACAGCGAGATTCCCTGCAGAGACAAATCAATCCAACTGGCATTAAACTATCTAGTGCACACTAACCCACTCTGAATGGCCACATAGACTGCTGATCTAGTTATAATGTCTTTTTGCAAAATATTTTGGGTTTACATTTTATAGATTGCTGAAATATCTTTTTTTATACAGATCCCTGTAAAATAAAAAGAAAACCAAACTGGAATTTCATACACTCAGGTCCAAAAAATGTATTTGTTTCAGTTTGTATTTGAAGTGACCTGTGGCAGTAGTTACACAGGAGATTATGGCATTGATGATGTGACCGTATCAGAGGATTGTCCTTTAAATTTACGTAAGTTGTTGATCGAGTCAAATATGTTTGAATAGTTTTGAAAAGAAATAAACAGAGGGATACTAATTATCACTTACAGATACTTGCTGTCAGGCTTAAATACAGGTCAGTTTAGAAAATGGGCCCAGCTATGATTTTTATTTAGTTGTTATATTTTGTGTGTTTGTGACTTTAAGGGCACATTCCCATAGATTTTAGATTGATCTATCCCCGTGGGAAGTCTCAATAGATTACTGTCAGATAATCCGGCTTAAATAACTGCCCGCCTACTACCAGCTGTAAGGGGGTAATTAACTTTCGTGCCCGCTCAGCTGACAGCTATTTAGTGTGAACCCCCAGGGAGTTATGTCGATCTAGTTGGATCGATCTAATCTCTGGGAATGGGGTCTAAGCTTTATTAATTTGTACATTACACCCAAGCAATTGCACCACTGAAACTAGAATGTTTGAAAAGTGGAAACTGCTGTATTTTGGCTTTCAACATGCTTAAATGTTGTTTTCAATTTAGGGTAAATTCAAAATGAGGTTTAGTTTTTCACATTATTATTTCTAACATATTGTTTTAAACCATTTTTTCATAAATACTGGAATGTCACTTTAAAAAAAACTTTGCAGTGTCATGTTAATTTTGTTACTTTTTCCATATTATTCAGATGTACATACTGTACATGTGTTTCCTGAACTTTCTATTCAATTGCCCTTTTTAATATCAATTTGACACTAATTATATTGGCTGTCACATTCACATTTTCCAATAAAAGAATATTTTTGTTAAAACAGCACTAGAGTACATGTAGTAAATTAAAAAATGGTTTTAACTCAAAGGACAATTGAATATTTCCAAGAGGTAAAAATTTTGCTCTTCAGCCTGGAGCTGTTCATTTGATGCTGATAAATGTGGCATGATTGACCAAACAGATGATGATGTGGACTGGATCAGAAAAACAGGAAGCACTTTGTCATCAAGTACGGGTGCCAGTGCAGACCACACCAGTGGGTCAGGACACTACATGTACATTGAGGCATCTGATGATTTTATGGTAAGGGTGAAAGTGATGGAATGAAAATGATACAGTGTACCTCTGGGGTGGAACCAAATATTTTCTGACAGTCCTACAAATTATCTTTGTTGATCCATCTTCCAATTTTAACAGTCTTCTGCCAGAATTATTATCAGTAAAATTAGATTTACTAATCTAATAGTAAAAATTATTTTGATCTTAAATGCCTCCTTACAACATAACACATCTCAGTTGTTTGGCAGACAGATAAGCAAAGACAGATGACATAATGGGTGTTTAGTACCTACCTACACAATGGCTGCACAAAGATAAAACGAAGTAACTGCTTCATCTGTTCAAAAATGACAGAGGTTGAGCAAAAATATAGGTATGAAATTGACATTAACTTATCACTCAGATGGCCAGCCTCTGTTAGAGAGAATGATTTTATGAAAAAAATATGTTAGTTATTAACCTTGGTTATTCCAGAGCGATTCTGATAAAGCTCGTTTGGCCACACCCTACCTGAATAACCCTAGTGGCTGCACTGGAAGAGTGAGTTTTTGGTATCATGCCTATGGAGATGGTCTAGGTCATCTGAAGGTGTTTTACATGAAGGTGGGTGACAGCACACTGTATGGGCCGGTATGGACACACCCAGGGGTTACCGAATCTCACAACCAATGGAAAACTGGGTCTGTTGAAATTCCTACTACTTCAGCTTATAAGGTAGGCATTTTTTTCTATGGAAAAATTGATTTCAGGAAATGTAATAGTTATTATTAGTTTTTTTTGTTTTTTTTTAGAAAGAGTGTTCTTTTTTTAAAATGTTTTTAATTTTTTAAGTTCAGTAACTTGATCAGTTTTGAAGATATTGCTATGAAATTCAGAATATTTTAGAAAAATTGTGTTTTTAATAAATGCTGGATAATTCATGACTCTTTGACTTTCTTGTTTTTGACATGTACAAAAATTAAAATCTTTATGTCAAAAAAGCCATGCCAGCCTGTGTGACTTCTGACAGGTGTCACTGCCTGGCAGTTTTGACTCCTGTCAAATTATCGCGATTGACCAATATCAAAAATTCAGAAAAAATTTTGATTTAAAAGCTTGTGAACTGTTGAAGCTACTGCACTTTGAAATTAGTAACATCTTTTTTTATCGATCCACCAGATACACTATATACATTACACACCACTGTCAAAAGCATACATATATGCTGTATGTAACATATTCACTGCTGTGCTTACTACTATGCTGGTGTATATGTCTATTACTTGAACTGTTATTGTAACTGTGTTGTCTGCATGTGTCACAAGCAGGGATTACCAGCAACAACAACAAGACAGCAGTGGTGTTACTGAGCTTTATTAGAGCCAATCCCTCTTCTAGTGCCACCGATTACAACTGATCCTCCCCTGCATTTGAGGGGGTATTTATACTAATAAGATACCTCTAGGTTTTCATGAACAAATTTAATTTTAAACATCAAATTATGTAGGTCATTCCTATTGAGTATTACACTAATATATCAGGGTCAAATTACTGCCTTAAATAGGAACAGGGGTATAGGTGTATTACCACATTTCCTCTTGTATGAGATAGCATAAAATATTGTGTTGCATACTGCATTACTGGCTGTAGAGTTCAGATAATTAATGTGGAGGTCAGATAATTAATGTGGAGGTCAGATAATTAATGTGTGATGAATACTTCAGTACATTTATTTTTATAGGTTGTGATATCTGTTCACATTACAACAGCTTTCCATTTGCTGAATAGACTTGAAGTTAATTATGTCAGCTGATTAGTGACTGATACTCAACGATTAATTATAAGATTGCATCACAACAGATGATCCACAGACTAACTGATGCGCTGACTAAATATGGTCGACCCAACTAAAATGAAAGTATTAATTGCCTGATGGTCTCCCCACGCATCTTCACATGTGCCATTAAACAGATTAAATCTTGGCTCTGAGTTTTAATTGGCCCCTACAGTGATGGCACTTGTGGAGGAAGAGAGACCATCAGGGAATTAGTGGCACTGTTTTTTAGTGGGGTTGGCCATATTATTTGGTCCACAGATCTGTTAGTCCACGGATCAACTTGTTCTGAATGTGCTGTAACAGGCCTATACCCAACTACCAGACCTGGCACCGAATGATCCTGAATTTACCAGTATATCGGGCCAAACTACCTGGTTTCAAGGTGTCAGTACGCATTTCACAATATACCCCGGAACAAATTTTGAGATGAGATGCACTACTTTCTAACCCCGCTGAGAATCATCACTGTCACATGGCGTACAAGGCAAGACTGGTGTCATGTACATCTGATACTACGAAGCATGTATACTGACACACACCTTGAAAACGGGTAGTGTGGTCCGATATACTGGTGAATTCAGGATCATTCGGTGCCGAGTGTGGTAGTTGGATAGGCCTGTATAAGACAGCATGCTTATTGGAGCTCTTCAGAATTGTTTACTGGTAGAATATATGCATGAGGATGCTACTTGTTATCTATTAAGCAGCTGGAGCATTGCTTATCAATCAAAAATGGATACAAACTATATAACCAAAATGAAAAGAAAAAGTATTGCCAGGTACATGTAACTGTCATTAATGGCATCAGTTTTCAGTATGTTTTTGAATGATTATCTTAAATGTTTGTTTCCTAAGCTGTTATATATATATATATATATATATATATATATATATATATATATATATATATATATATATATATATATATATATATTTTACAATAGGTGGTGTTTGAAGCATCTAGGGGCACAAGTTCAAAAAGTGATTACTGTTTGGATGATATTTCAATAACAGCAGGTCGCTGTGGTGGATGGTGTAGGTATTTTTATTCAGTAACACCTAGAAAGTCTTTGTTTAGAAGCTCCCTTGTTTCCTTTTTTCAGGGAGTGGGGGGAAGTAAATGAAGAAGGATTGTTATGTTGAGCCTACTATATATAATCTCATATATAAAAAATCTATTTTATTACTGTAAGTTATATGAATTATAAAAATTCTCACAGATGCCTTATTCATTCTGAACAATGGAGGATTTTTACAGGGTTTAACTGCGATTTCGAACAAGATGAATGTGGTCTGGTGCAGTCTACAGAAGACGATGGAGACTGGACAAGACACGCAGGATCTACAAGTACGTCCGGCACTGGGCCATCAGGTGACCACACCACAGGCTCTGGATACTACATGTACATGGAGGCAAATTCTATGGTGAGTGTACATGTATGGTGGGCTAATAGACTACTATTAGCATGTATAAGTGTAATTTGTACTTGTACTTGTGCATGCATGCCATCGTCTTAATGCACCCCCCCCCCCACCTTCCTAGCCGTACATGCATGCACATACAAATCAAGCAGGTGTATGTAAATAAGATACCTTGATGGTAGACAAACTAATATAATATGTGTATTTCCTAGTTTTTGTGAAGATTTAGTGGCTATCTGTAAGGTCTGTTTCTTTTTTGTTCATATATTTATGGTCAGAATTGAGATCTCCTTTTTTATTCAGACAGGGCACTAAAAAGTCTCTTTGCATGTTCTGGTCACTATGTCTCTCCATGTCTTGATTTCTCTGTTAATTTTGTACTCTAAAGCATAAGTTTTTTTAGTTGCAAAACCTTCTTTTGTTTAACTTAAGATTTTCTGAGCAGATTTGTTGTTGAATTATATTAAGATAATTATATAAAGATAAAGATTCATTGTGAAAATCAGCATTATCATATTAATTTTTAAACATTCTTTGAATAAAAAATGTTATTATTGCAGCATTGCTTTTTTTTTTGTGTCCATATATGTCTAGTTTTTTTATGTGGTTACAACGGAAAGATTCTCTTTGGAGTAATGTTAAACCTTTTCTTACATGTATTTTTAGGAGGACGATGAGTATGTCATCCTGGAGACCCCACTGTTTCCAGTACTCAACACACAGTGTACCACTGTCACTGTGAATCTTTGGTACCATGCATTGGGAAATAAGTGGAAGTCATTCAAGGTGTCCTATGTGGATTCCATTGGAAGTTACACACTGTTTCATATCAAAGAATGGGAGAAAGATTTTTGGCGTTTTGTTACATCCTCTTTTAAGCCTAGTGTGAATTTTAAGGTAAATTTTCATTTGTTTCCAATTGCCCATTCAATAATAACATCAGATATGCCTGGATCAGATACCAGTCAATTTAAAACCAGTTAAAACCACAAAAATATTGTTTCAAGCATATTATTAATTAGCATGATTTTCAAGCAGTTAAGAAAACAAATTAAACTATCAAATTTAAATCATAAACTGTGTGGAAATCAGGATCACACTTCAGGAATTAGATATTACTATTATGGCAACACAAAGCTGAATGATGTAACTTATTCTCTCTCTCACTTAAAAATTAAGCTATCAAATTTAAATCATAAACTGTGTGGAAGTTTTTGGGAGTTTTATTTAACTGATTAAAGTAGCAAACAAAATTTATGAATATTTAACAAAATTATAAATACTTGAAACTACAATACTGCTGGATGCAAAAAATGAAAATTGGTTGTGGGGTATTGAGAGAGAGAGAGAGAGAGAGAGGTTGATTATCTATTCTTAAGGAGGCTGTTGAAAAGTTAAACATGTGTCATGCTATAAAACTAAAAAGTAAATTTAAAGATTTGGGTTAATCATATATGGCACTTGTGATGTGGCACTAATAGAATGAGAAGTTCTCTTATAAAACATGTTGCAAAAAAACTTTTCATTAATTAATACTTATAATACTTTCTACAGGTACAGTTTTATGCTGAAAGAAAGGATGGTGAGGCAGCAGACATTGCAATTGATGACATTTCTATATCACAAGCTGATTGTGCAGTGAACACTGGTAAGATTTTTTTTTTTGACCTGATTGTATGTTGCCTAATCCTGTCTAATTTGCTTAAATTTTGGAAAGGGAATTCATTTCAAGAATGGTCAGTATGCCATATGGATGTTCATGTTAAGAAAAGTCCCAGTATTTCATTGAGTGTCTTGTCTTTAAAGCCAAAGAATTTATCTCAATGAATAGTCTTTGCTGTAAAATTATTTAAATCATTTTTCAGCTCATGAGTTGTCACAAGCATCTCCATACCAGTGTACATTTGATGATGGCACTTGTCAGTTTGTACAAGATGGACACTCTGATGATAATTTTGACTGGTATCTCAACACCCAGGACACAGATAAATCAAATACAGGCCCCAGTCAGGATCACACTTCAGGAATTGGATATTACTATTATGTCAACACAGAGCTGAATGATGTAACTATAATTCTTTTTCTCTCTCTTAAAAACTATATTTTCATCAATTAGCATTTGGTTTGCCTGTTTGTCAGTGGACAAGATGTCTCAAATACCAAAATTAAATTAAATCAGAGTCTGCTTATACAGTATTTTTGGAATACAGAAATATGATTCGATCCTCTCAATGGGGAAAAATTATCAATTATGCAAATTCATTTTTTGAAAGGTTTAAAAATATATTTCTGTATACTGTAGTACCAGTATTTGTGGTGCTTTTACAGTATATAATGGAGCTATAATATCCTCCTTTTCAATGTTGTTATACCTTCAATGGGAGTGTTGTAATTTTTAGAATAAGTGATTTAAAAAAAAATAAAATTCATAATTTTCCCCATCGAAATGATCAAGTCATAACCCTTTCCTATTGCCTTAATTTTTTGTTGGCGGATGTCTGTGCTGTTGGAGTGCTCTCTATTTACATGCATATACTCCACCTGTTCTGTCAAATTTAGTGGTTTAAGTTATGTAGCTTTTTAAGTCACCTGTGCTTTATTTAAAACTTCTTTTTATATCATCGGCCTGTATCCATCGTGCCCATTCTTTCTTTTTTTTCTTTTTTTTTTTTTTTTTGTTTTTTGCAGGAGGATGGTCACACGGCACGTCTGCTGTCTCCCAATTTTCACTCAAGCTGTGGTGGTGCCACACTGGGTTTCTGGTATAATGCTGATGGAAATGATCTCGCTGGCCTGAATGTAAAGCTGAAGAAAGTTGGAAGCAGTGAGAATCTGTTGTGGCGCCATGATGGAACTGATGAAGATGATGTCTGGCGTGAAGTTACACTGGAAATAGACTCGGATACAAATTTTGTTGTAAGAAGATTATTATATATAATTGACATTGAGCCTAATTATATAAGTGTTTTAACTAAGGATTTTAAATTCTTAAATGCCTTTTATATTTTATGACATTTGAGGCACAACCCTGTACTCACTCTGTTCATTTACTTAGATTGTGTTTGAAACTGAATCCCAAGGAGATGAAGGAGAATATGCAATAGATGATGTTACTTTAACAGTCCCATCTGATTGTGGGGGTGAGTGTAGTAAGAGACCTTTCTCACAGATATTTAGATCAATCTATCCCCCTGGGGAGTCTCACTAGATTGTTGTCAACAATCGGCTTAAATGTCTGTCCTGCCTACTAAAAGCTGTAAGGTTGTAATTAACTTTTGAGTGCACTCGGCTCCCCAAAGCTGACAGCAATTTAGCATGAACCCCCAGGGAGTTAGGTCAATCCAGATGGATCAATCTAAATCTGTGGGAACCAAGTCTTAAAAATTTGAATGTTTTTTTCTTCTAGCCAATGGCTTAAACAATTTTCAAGCATGACCAACTAGAATTGCAAGAATATAACGAACATCTTTTTTCATAAACAGGAATTTCATATGTCAATCAAAAATGTTGAATTTTTACATTGTCTGAGTAAATATGCAAAATTGTACAGCTCTACGCGTGTCAACCAAACATATTGTATGTTTATTACATTCACCTTAAATAAGAAATAGAAAAGTCATACAAAGATCAGCTGATATATTTTAACATTCGTTTTATTTTTACAGAGCTTACTTACAATTTTACCTGTAACTTTGACACAAATGACTGTGGCGTCACCCAGCGAACAGATGATAATGGTGACTGGCAGCGTAATAGTGGTACTACCAGCACATCAGGCACTGGTCCTAGCAGTGACCATTCAGGTTCTGGGAGCTACTTCTATATAGACGGCACAGACTTTGTAAGTAGTACGGTATCTTTTCAAAGGGCAAAAATTATCAACTTTCATATACAAAATATTATAATAACAAAAATCATTTTATATAGCATTTGTTGCTTTTACTACATAGAATAGAGCAATAGAGTACCAGTAGCTTGCTTTTTTGATTTTTTAAAATCATATTTTACAGGTGCTGCTATTTTCTTTTTAGTTTTTCTATTCTATAAAGTGCATGATATAACTGCTTATTTAAAAATCTCATAAACTACTTTAAATACTAAATGTGGTAGTGTGAGTTACAAAAAAAGGAGTGAATTGATGTGCCTTTTTGTTATTTTGAATGTCAAAACTTAATTTTTTGACTTGAAGAACATAGCCCTTAGCAAATATCAGGAATGCCGCAAACTTAAATACTTTCTTGCAAATTTACTGCAAACTTAATATATTCTTGCAAATTTGCCGCTAATTTATCGCTAATTTGCCAAAACATAAAGGCTTTTCTTGCAGACCTGTTGCAAACTTAAGTTTTTATTGCAAATTTGTTGCAAATTAGCTGCAATACAATTTTTTCTTGCAAACTCCTGCAAACTAGTTTAGTTTGCAAACTTTTAGTTTGCAGCAAATTTGCTGCAATTTTTCCACAATATTGCTTCAAAGTTTTCATTTTGCTAAGGAAGGTCAATACACTGTATCATTCTCTTCCAACCTGATTTTTGACAGAAGACATTAATGGAAATATCCCATAGTTAATGGGGTTAACTGTGTACAGAAGAAGCGTATGTTCATTTAGTAGTCACTCAAAATGCTACAGTTTACATTTTATTTATTTAGGGTGAGGAAGAGTATGCTGTATTTGAAACACCTCCCATTGATTTGGCCTATAATTGTAGTCTTGTAACACTGCGTTATTGGTACCATGGATATGGCAATGATCTCCACTCCTTGTCTTCAAAGTTAGTGGATGATGGGGGTGAACACTGGATTCACTTCATAAAAATTATCTCGTACAACAAGTGGTTTCTTGTCGAATCTTCTTTCAAACTATTCAGTAAATTCAGAGTAAGTACTGACAATGACATTCTACTCAATTTATAAACTTTTAAAAGTTTGAAAGTAGTATGTTTACATTTTTTAAGGATTGTTTTCATTCTTTTAAAATTGTCAATTAAAATAAAAGAATTGAAGAAAATAAGTTATGATGTGTACCAATTTAAATGTCATTTAAGTATTAGTTTTTCTGTACATCTCATGTGCATTTTTTCAAAAGAAATTAAATGATGATTTAGCTGGCCTTTTTATTTAAGCTTATTGTTTTTTCCAGGTGCGATTTACAGCAACAACAGATGATGGAGAACAGAGTGATTTAGCAGTGGATGACATTTCTGTTTCCCAAACCGACTGCAATGAAAATGGTAATGGTTTATGTATATCATCTCTGTTGTGATTAATATAAGATTTGATAAAAGAGGTTTATGTATGCATGAACAGACATGCTTGTAAACTGGATAAAATTATATGTGTTCATATATTCAAATTTTCAATTGGCCATTGCACTTACAGGCACCCCAGGACTAGTTTGTGCCTCCAGATGTCTAGTTAGTAGCCATAAATATTGGAATAAAAATTCTAATTATGAGACATAAATATTGGAATAAACAATCAAAATAATACTTTTAAGAGCCTTTAAATTTATCGCTTTATTTCAATACTGTATGAAATGTTAGGTATTTTTGTTTGTATTTATATTGTAAATTGGTTAATCTATAGAAGAAATAATTATCTTATATTGGAAGCAATCATTCAATGGGCAATTCCTCAAGTTTTAAGCATGTGATCAGTTGGCTGATTGATTTATCAAGTTGAGTATAATTTTTCATGTTTCTTTAGCCAGAGACCACTTATTTGCACATCATCTATGGTTTGTTTTAGCATTGACACAGTTCAGCTGTACATTTGAAGATGGGGTGTGTGGCTTTGAGCAGGATTGGGATGATGATACAAACTTCTTCCTATCTACAAGACAGACTGTGAGCTCTGGCACTGGACCTAGTGGAGATTATACAGATATGTCAGATACAACTGGTTATTTCTTCTATTTGGAGGGATCTGACCCTTCACCTCAGGTATGCCAAATTTCAAACTTAGTCTAAGATTCCCCTGGCATTTCCAATACTTTGTTTAGTGCCTTTTACATTCCTACTGCTTTGCTTAAAAGGTTGGTAATGATGAATGCAATTGTTTATTTTTAATTAGATTTCTTCCTCAAAGTCAGACATGAAAAAATTAGAACATTTTATGGAGAGGAAAAATATACTACTAGTAGAAAGAAAAAGCACTTAGTCTGTTTAATGACCGATAATGATATCCAAAGGTTCTTCCATTAAAAAGTGAATATTTCATTTGAGTCTTGTTAATGATGTACACATTTTGTGTAATATTTGTATAACAGTTTTATATAACTTTTGTATAACAGTTTTATGTAACTTTTGAATTGCTGTTGATTTCATTCTGTTATTGGAGCTGGCTACAGTATAAATAAAGCAAAGGAAAAAAAGGGATGAGTAAGAATTATGTAAATATTGCACAAAATGTGTGTCACAGATATGACTCATTTTAAAAATGTTTGCTTTTTATGGAATGGCCCCCAACTGAATTGCTTCAGCAATAAATGTCTTTGGGTCTTCTTGTGCTATGCATTTTGTAGGAATAAGGATTGCTTGAATTTAACATAATACTAGCTTTCAATTTAATTAATAATATTTCATTTTATTTCATTGGTCATTGTTTTTAGCCCAATGGAGCAATAGCACGAGTACGAACACCTTGGATTGACCTTGGCTCAACTGGTGCCTGTGCAGCTGCTTTAAATTTCTGGTACCATGCTTTTGGTGCTGCACTTGGTGACCTACGGGTTTATTATCACCTGGATGATGGCAGCAATGACAAACTGCTTTGGTCACAAGGAGGCAGTTCAGAAGACAAATGGAAATCCAAGTTATTACTATTACCTCTTAAAAATATCAAGTTTCAGGTATGATGCTGAAAATGATATATGTATATTTATTTTAAGTATTTATAGTGGTATAGATTTAAAGGGACTGGATACAATGCATTATGTTTTATGTACCGGTACTTTGGGAATATATGTCAGACTAAATCAAAACCTCAAAGTCATATAAAGAATAATACATAAACTGTCACCATAGAATTTATACTTATGCCATATTCTTCAAATTTCAGATTGTTTTTGAAGCTCAGAGGGGAAACAATCATAAGTCTGATTATGCTATAGATGATGTGAACATTTTGACCCAGATGAACTGTAAGCATATAATTATGAAAAAATACAGAATTGCATAGATATTTTGACATAAAATGTTTTGAAAAAATGATTGAAACTTTGGTTATTGTAATTACTAAAATAATTCTGGCCAATATGAATTAATAATCCCCCTTCCTACCCCCTCCCCAAATAAAGTTTTGTAATTAGTAATTAAAATGCTAATTTGAAGATTTTGAAAGTTATTTGACTTTGCTTCAGAAAGTACAATGTTACTAGTATCTGAAAGTATTAGAAATAGAAGATTAGTGCTTGGTTTCCAATAGATTTCTTCACACTCTTGGCACCAACATTGCCCCCTAATCCAGGGAAAGCTCTGGCAATCCCAACCTTCTGCACTGATACCGCTTTGTTTCTCAATTCCGGAACAAACCATGGAGCCATAGCACTTCCATGGTATTTTTAAGCCAAGCCCCATGTATAATCTTCAAATCTGATTGGGCATTCTTCTGCAACTTATACACCACATCACTCATTTTGCCAACAATTGTAAATGGCCCTACCCATTGACACTGTAGTTTAGGGCCTGGACATTTTTTCCAAGTGGAGAGTGCAACCATACCATATCTCCAAAATGGAATTTCTCACCATTTTACTCCATTTTTCAGTTCTAGCTGGTCAAACTGACTCCAGTAGTGCTTAAGTGACTTACTCTGATCACTTATTGTTTCCAAGAGTAGACACTGTTTACATTTCTTCCATTCAGTTAATCTGCAAAAAATGTGGTCTTTTCCCTGTAGTTGAGCCATCTCTTTGAGTGAAATGAAAGGTAACCAATTTGATGCCCATGAACCCTTGTCTTTTGGGTCAGTGCTGGTGATTTGCCACTGAACTTTGGTTGGTGTAGGATCTGAACACTGTTGCTTATGCAGTGGATAAGGTCTTCTACACAGAGCATCAACATTTTCATGTCCCTGACCTGGTCTTTGAAAAGACACTCCTGCGACATGCTCCACAAGAATTCTACTAGAATATGTGTTCACATCCTGAATCTGAGAGTGAGCAGCTCCGATGCTGTTATTGCTGGCATCTGTGTCCAACACAAATTATCCAGTAGAATAAGGAAATGCTAGAACAGGCATATAGATTTTAACTGATTGAATGCATCAACACAGGAAGATGTCCAACAGAATGCTGGGTCCTTTTTCAGTCAACTTATTCAAACAGCTTACTATCTTGGCAGAATTTCCAATGAACCTTTGGTAGTAGGAACACAATCCTAAAAAGCTTTTAAGTTCATGCACATCTTTTAGAACTGGCCAAGACAACATGGTTTCTACTTTCTGAGGATCAGTTTCAGCTCCACTTTCTGAAATGATTGAAATTGAACCTGCTGTTTAAACAAATGGCATTTCTTTGATTTCAATTTTAAATTATATGCTCTCAGTTGATCAAACACATCTTTCATCCAGTTTAAAGTTTCATCAACACTTCTACCAAATACAATAACATCATCCAGATTATTATACTAAACAAGTTTTCCAATTCAAGCTAGCCAACATGGATTCCATAAGTCTTTCAAAGGTTGAAGGGGCATTGATTAACCTAAATGGCATCACATTAAAATGATAAACTCCATGGTGGGACACTGCAAAGGCAGCCTTAAGCTTCTCCTTTTCATCCATTTCTTCTTGCCAGTAACCATAAGCTAGGTCAAATATACAAAACCACTTTGAACCTGACAATGAATCCAATCTGCAATGCATCATCCATCCTGGGAATGGGATAAACATCTCTAATAGTTACACTGTTCAGCTTTTAAACTGACTGGAAAATCTTCTTTCCCATGTAAAGTCAACTTGGTGCCATCTGTTTGGTAAAGGTTTTTACCATCAGCTTTTAACTCAGGTTTCTTGGCTTCTGGTATTTCATCTAACACCTTGGTATTGAGAATGGAAACAGTAGAGCCAGAATCCACTAAGAAAGTAACTGGATCATCATGGACGTAGCTGGTTAAAATAAAAAAAATTACCTAGCTTCTATGATTCATAGCAATAGGGTTTGGATTTCTGCTCAGCAACTGAATTACAACCCATTAATCTGGTTACTGTGCATTTCCCACATGCTTGGGTTTTGAATTTAGACAATCACATATGAGATGGCCTTCTTTCCTACAACCATATCACTTGGGCCTTTTCTTTTGTGTCATTTCCTTTTTCATTTTGAAGATGGTCAATTGAAAATCAGCTGATTCTTTACAAATGTCCATTAATTTCAATCAAATTGAATGTATTTATAATGCAAATTGCAACATTTTTTGAACTTTTAAATTGCAGGTGAAAACCTTGCCTTTGGAAAAGAGGCGTATGCTGGTAGCACAAATGCAGTTTCACCTTATCAAGCTTTAGATGGAAACCTAGATCCAATTTATTCACATAAATCCTGCTGGGAATCTAATGCTATGACAGATCCTTGGTTTGTAGTAGATCTTCAGAGATACACCTTTATAACCACTGTAACTATTACAGGGAGAGGGGACTGCTGCAGTAAGTTGAACTATGCATATACTAACTGCTTTGTTTGCCAGAAATAGAAAGCAAACCAAGATTTTGAATTTGTTGAATTTGTTCCCTTTTTAGTACATGTAAAACATTAAAGGTTTTGAGAATTCAAATTGTGATTTTAGACTATTAAAAACATCCAAAAATATTTGGACATGCTGGTAGGGTTACAAATATTATAACTAATTTAACACTCCATTATCCTAAAAAGAAAACCATTTGTTTGTTGTTGTTGTTGTTGTTTTTCTTCTTCTTCTTCTTCTTCTTCTTCTTATTATTATTATTATTATGTCATATACTCATGGTATCTCACCTGACAAATTTTGTGTTCCAGATGACCATCTTCATGACTTTGTTATATCTGTGACTGATGAGTTTGACATTGACAGAGGACATAATTCTAGTACTTGGATTTGGTGTTCTAACTATACTGGAACATGGCCTGCAGGGGGAGCCACTGACACTTTTAACTGTGCCAGTCCACTAGCAGGCAGATATGTCTCCATTCAGATAGAAGGAAACAATGAAATTATGAATCTGTGTGAAATACAAGTGAAAGGAGATGATAATAGTGGTAAAGAGTTCAGTCTGTTTAGATATATTGTTTATGTAAGGAATAATAATAGCATGTAAACTTAAGGTTTTGATTTATAAAAGTTTTTTCATAAGAAATATTATAATAATGATGCTTGTCAGTAATTCACATTTTTACTGTATTACAAGGTAGGATGGGAAATTGTTTTTTTTTTTATTCTGAATGCATTTGGTTGCTTCATTTAATTATTGTCTAACATCTCTGACCCACCATCTGCAGGTCTACCATATGAAACCAGCTGTGACTTTGAGAACTCCACCATTTGCAACTTTAATCAGCTCACATCAGATCAGTTTGACTGGACTTTGAAGAGCGGATCCACTCCTACTGCAAGCACTGGACCTTCTGCTGACCCTATAACAAAAGAAGGCATAGGACATTACTTGTATATTGAAGTAGATGGACAAGTATGTGTACCAAATTTATTATGCATTATGAGATAAGAAAAAAAATTCATAGAAAATCTATAGATGTTGCCCGTGTTACTAGTCTGGAACTGGCATCTGCTTGCTACTTTTAATACAAGTTAGGAGAAAATTCTACAATATAGCTGATTTATTAAAGAAACATAATATGTACTAACCCAACTTTTAGTCAAATGGTGCCATGGCTGCTTTGGAAACTCCAGATCTTGAGGTTCATCAGTGTGGATTAGTGACTTTGAGATTCTGGGCACACATCTATGGTGGTGATGTCAATGCACTGACTGTAATTTTACTTGAAAAGGAATCTGGACAGTCGACTTTCAACAGAAATATGAAACTTTTCCATCTAAATGAGGTCCAGAATGCATGGAAGGAATATACATGGATCCTACAACCATCTGGAATTACTCATTTTAAAGTATGTTTGTCTGCCTGTCTGTCTTATATTTCCATCTGTATGTCTCTCTGTCTGCAAGCTTGTTTGCTTGTTTAAATGGCTAATGTTTGTCAAATATATATGTACAAGAATCCATTTAATCTACCATCTGTATCCATAAAAATTTTTGTAAACTCTTTCACAGCCTTAGTAATTTTGCAAATAGAGTGATTTTATTTATAAAACAAAACAAAGTAGTTCAGAAACTGAATGAAATTAAATGTTTTTTATTTGCTTATAGATATTCTAAACTTTTATATCATTAAAAATTTTCAAGGCTTGGTACATGTACATAGAACATTTTTTTTTTGTCTCTTCCTGATTAGATACCAAACTTCTTGTAAATTGTATTACAATAGGTACATGTAAAACTAAACATCCACATGCTTTTTGTAGATTCAGTTTAATGGTATTGCTGGAGCTGGAACTGGTGGAGATATAGCTATTGATGGTATTAGAGTGATTCAGGTGCCTGGCAACTGTAAAGAAGGTATGCTAAAGTACAGCATAGTGTAACTTTTTTGCTGTGTTTGTGTGTGTACTGAGCAAAGTTGTTAGAGCTAACTCTTAATTTGTTTCGTTCAATTTTTTTCCTTAATATTTCAGCTTTATCTTTCTGTGACCTGTTTTTGTGCAGATTTTAAATTATCTTGATCCTCAAAGTGAAGGGGTGTTTAAACACTTGCATTGCTTCCTTAATTGCCACAAAACATGAAGCTGGACATGAATATGTATATGTATATCTTATAGGTATATGCTTTCTTTATTGACAAAGATTATGATTATTTGTTATATTTCAATAATATTTTCAAGATGATACTCAGGCAGTTATCAAAAGCCCAAACCATGAATGATAATAACTCAAAGAGTCTGAAGTTGAAAACAAATGAAGGCAAACCACTCTCTTACCTTGGGAGGTCCAGATCAATCACCTTGCACCTTCCGCATAAGCAAAGTGAATTCAAGGAAGTCATGCCTATCAATGATCATGATCAATTATTTTCACATCATCTTTTGTGGTCTTCCATTTCAGTTGTGTCCACCCCAGCATCCTTTCAATTTGACGGTGATAACTGTGGTTTCTCACAGGATAAAGATGAAGAGTTGGAGTGGACTCTTTATAAGAGAGAAGCTCCAGGGAGGAGTAGCACTGGACCACAGGCAGATCACACAGGGAATGATGGATTCTACTACCTGCTGGAACCCAGATATCAGGTACTACGGTACCTCTCTGGTAGTATATTTGGTGGGGATGGGGGGTGGGGTTGGGGGACAGGTGTAAGGGGGGGCAGCATAACATCTTTGAAAACTGTACCTCTGATGTGATGCATTCTTTCTCAAGTGATGATACAAGCTCTTATTAAATGATTTTCTGTATTTTGAGACAGATTTCAAATCATAAATAAATGAAGTTAAAATTCTATAATGGTTGGAATAAATATGTTAACAATTTAATTTTGCAGACTGCTTCTTCACAAGCCATAGCAAGGATAAGATCCCCATGGATAAACATTTCACAGGAACACTGCCAGGCCACTGTAAGCTTTGAGTACCATGCATTTGGATCTCATTTGGTGACATTCAATGTGAAATACCAGATAAATGGCAGCAGCCAGGTATATACAGCATGGACTCATGACAGCAGTAGTCAAGATCAGTGGAGACATGTGGATGTCCTCATAAACACTACGGAGAGGTTCCAAGTAAGAGAGCTTTTGGTTAAAACCAGCTTGATTTAGTGAATTCTGATAATTCACAATGTTGAAATTTTATGATGATGAAAAACAGTGTATATCGAGTCTATCAAATATCCTCTTTGGATTGCATGATTGGCAATTTTGGCATCAGAACATAGTGTAGATTGTTGTCACTAATATCGGTCATGATTTCAGGTCATATTTGAAGGAATAAAAGCATCAGGTGCCACGGTGGATGACAGCTCTATTGCTATTGATGATATAACAATAACAAAGGCAGCCTGTGGTATGTTGGTTGTGAACAAATCATCTCGGGGGGTGGGGGATATTTGGAGCATATATTTATCTAATTTTGGAGTTTCTTTACAACCTTGAAAATATTTCTATTGATATTTACTCCTGGCACTTTTAATTCATATAGATATAGTGTCAAGATACCAGTATATGGTAACAGAAATTAAAACAGACATAGGTATACTAGTTAAACTGAGAATGTTTAGTATCTCCGAAAAGATCTGTATATTCTTTCTAAACAAGTGGCAATCAATGCTCTTTTTCAGGCTGCACACCTCCACCCAATGGTACCATGGCCTCCTACAGCCCAGTGAAAACCCACTATAGGAACTCAGAGGAGGTTCAGTACACTTGTGATGCTGGTTATTCACAGAGTGCAGGGAATGTAAGCTTTACCTGTGGAGTGACTGGACAGTGGGCAGGAGGGGCACCATTGGAGTGTGACCGTAAGGGAAATATCTTCAGGGGAAGATGGAGGTCGTCTTCTGGGTCTTCCAGAAGACAGTCAGAATTTTGATTTACATTTACATGCATCATACTTTTGTCTGTCAGGAGACGGTCAAAAATGGAGGATGGATATACGAAAAATTTGGAAAATCTGTAATTTTGTTTAAGAATAAATATCCCCATTATATTAAACAAATATTTTCAAACAAGTTGTAAGTATTTCATGCAGGTAAATGTTTAAGATATTGTGATTAACAATATTTTGTTACCTCCATGAAAAAAGTTTTGTATATGGAATATTTTGATGATATACTTTAGGATGTAATGACCCTGGTGAGGGGGTGAATGCCACAAAAACAGTGGGGGGATATCAGATAGGAGGAGATGTCACATATGGCTGTTTGCCAGGCTACGATGTTGTCAATGGATCTTTAAGACTCACATGCCAGGCAAACTTTACTTGGGACGGACATCCACCAACATGTGCATGTATGTCAATCATTTTAGAGACTTAAATCTGAGTATAACTCTTTTTCTCCCTGTGTCAAAACCTCCGAATTGAGAGAAACTATTAAAAAAAGATGTATGAAATGGCAAAAACTGTTTTGATGATATGGTAAAGAAACGCGCTGTAGTGAACAATTCTCTTCTTGGTATATAGTTGTCCATAATATTACTGAAATATTTGTATATAGGCTTTGCCTGGTAAGAATTAAGGCAACTGGTTATTGTAGTGAAATACGTTTTTTTTCTCTCCAGACCTAGCAGATAAAACACAGTGCGCCAGTCCTTGGGGTTATGGGTACTGGGGCAACTGCTTCATCATCAATTCAACAGAAGTTTCTCCATCTGAAGCCAGAAGGAAATGTTTGGAATTTGGTGGCTATATAGCCGTGCCAGCAGACACTGACATAAAGAGTCATCTTCAGAATGTCCTCTCCACATTACCACAGTACTCATCAATTTCAAAATGGCTGGTTGGCTTACACGATCCATATTCTTTAAATGTTTATCGCAGTGTTGATGGCTCCTTCACAGATGTTACAGGTATCATGGATACCAATGAACCATCTGATGTTTGGAACCAATTCATGGTTATGTCACAGGGTAGTGGATATTTACTGCAGGATTTTAATGACTCAGCCTCCTCTTTTATCTGTCAAAAGAATTATGGTGAGTTCTTATGGAAAAGTGATCAATCAATCTATAATGTTTAGATTAAACTGGATCAATTAGAAAAAAATACAAATTTAAACAAATAAAAATTCTTTGATTTTACATGCATGCACGCACGCACGCACGCACACAGAGGGTTTTAAAACTACATATCTAAATTACAAAATATATTATCCTTTTGTTAACTTAGTTATATGCTCCTTGTCAGAATGACGCTACCGTAAATATAGGTTTCAGATATTAATCCATTGTTCTTTATTTTCAAGGATACCTGGGATGCTACCAGAAACCGACAATCTCCGAAGCAGAAGTAACCAGTGATAAACACATGTCAGCATTACAGTGTATAGAGTACTGCCGGGGACTTGATTACCCTATAGTTGCTCTGTCCCTCACTCACTGCTATTGTAGAACAAGCTATAATGATTTAGCAAAAGCAGACGAAATGATGTGTGAGGAGACGTGCACTGGGAATTCGCTGGAAAACTGTGGTGGTGCCAGTCATGCCCTTTTGTTTATAACTCGTAAGTCTTAATGGCAGATACCTTTAGTTTAAGAAGGAATTGTTTTCCTTTGTTTATGTAGTAAAAAAATGAAATATGTCTAAATTTCACTGAATTGAACTTGTAACACTTATTTTTCAATCATTCATTAAATTTAATTTTTTTAAGGAACAGGTAAACAACTAATTAACATTCATAAGATCATTCGTTGATTTCGACAAGCTAACAATATTAATTGCATTGGTGTTATATTTTTCATTACCCTAGCGTTATATCACTTCAAAGCGTTATCTTGTGAATCTCTAAAAAGTCAAGGTGTGGTTCTCCCTGGTAAATACTGGATACGCCCTGATGGGAAAGAGGTTTCTTTGAGGGTGGAATGCTTCATGGGTATGTCTGAAACATAAGAAAAACATGCTTGAAATAAATTCTGAAATTTTGTAATTGCTGTCAACTGAATATTAAGTTTATACAACATGTTAAATGACATCATAATGTTTAGATCAATCCAACTCTGTGGGGACTCTAGCTGAGTACAATCCGCTTAACTGAATATCAGGCCTCCTCTTGGCATTGAGAAGAATACAGAAATGTTGGTGATTACAGAAGAATGTTGGAAAGAAGACGAGGTATATCATTCAGTTAAGCTGATTGCACTCAGCCAAAGTCCCCACAAAGTTGGATTGATCTATGTAAACTGATAATGTCTATGTGAATGGGGTCAAAGACAGACCTTGATTTTCCTAATTTACCTTTTTTTAAATTAGAACCCTGCAGTGAGTCTCTGTTATCATCCAGTCAAGTAGAAGTGTCATCAGAAGCAGCAGAAGCCAACTTTCAAAAACAAAGCATTCAGTAAGATGCTTTGACATATCACTTAGTATAAGTTACAGTAAATTCAAATTAACATACATCTGCAGATCAAGCAGAGGGACCCCCCCCCCCCCCCTTTTCTTGCTGACTGAATCTTATTGCAAATCTAGAAATTAATTTTTTTCATGTAGATCTTAAACAATTTCCTACAAATTGTATGAATTTTTTATGGAACATATGTAGAAAACAGGTTTTTATAAATGGTTTCTGATATACTTTTCCAGTCTTTATGATGAAGGTGCATGGGCTCCAAATACTTCTGATAGTGCCCCCTGGGTCAAGCTCACCTTTAATACCAGGCGCATTGTAACTGGGATTGTCACACAAGGTAGGGTAACAGTAATGTTTTTCATAACAGGTAATAACTATAAAGATGATTAACTTTTGTGCTGTTGGGGAGACAATTTGGAAGGGTAGTTTGTGCTTTAATTTGAGGAAGTGATGATGAAAGAGATAGAGGGGAGGAGTACATATAGGTAGAAGCTAAAAAACATTAATTTTCTCTGCTCTTAGGGGGTTATACCACACAGTCCACTTCAACAAACTGGATAACACAGTACAGAGTTACCTACAATGATGGAAAGGGGTGGCACAACTATTCTTCCAATGGAACTCTGGAGGTATGGAGAGACATGTACTGAGTAACAATGGCATTTGTACTTTTAGATAACATACCGGTATATTCTGAGACTCATAAAAATGTATTTATTTTCATATTTTAAGTTTGTGTCAATTGTTTTTGAAAACCACTAGTTGGTTTGTTCAGTGTGTGTGTTTTTTCAAAATATTACAGTGTATAAGTGTACATCTTAAATATATTACAGTGTCTGGGTATCTTACTATTGAACATTAAGAACAACTGTTTTGCATATTCCATACCTTGTGAGAATTGGAGTAAAATATTTCAGCTGTCAGGGAACACTGATTGGAATGGGCTGGTTACACAGTATATGCACCCACCATTCATAGCAGATGCCATAAGTATACATCTTCTGGCCTGGAATGGGAGACCTGAATTGCGCTTAGAAGTACTTGGATGCTCGATTCAATCAGTGGATGGTAGGTTGTTAATTTGTGCTTTTCACATACATTATTACTAGACCTTTTGTACAAAAATAAGGTATCAGTACTAGTATGTGATAGCACAAGTTAACAACCTACCAAGTGCCAATTTATTCATATTTTTGCTTAAGCCGCATACATGATTTTAAGCTTGTAAATTAACATGCACAAGGTGACTCTTGAGACTTTTTATTGATAATTGTAAGTAATTGATTTATTTATCAACAAAAAACACAACTAAATTTGTGCAATACTTGCATGTTTATCAAATACAATGCAATAAGATATAATCACGCCTTTTTTAAAGAATCATAATTCTGATAGGAGATATAAATCATAATTTTACTATTTTGATTTAGATAATGATAATTATGTTGGATGCTACATAGAGTCTAGTGGTGCTTTGTCAGAAATGCCTGTTTCTGCTGGTACTGTCACAACAGCAGATGAATGCATCAATAACTGCAGGAACCTTGATATGATCTATGCTGGAATCAGTGTTGGTGAGTTTCTTTGGTGTCCAAGGTTGAGAATTTCATTATGACATTTCAGTTTATCAAAGGTTTTTTATGCATTAGAAAGATAATTTTGACTATTTAAAATCTGTTGGAATTCATGATAAGCTGAAGATCTTTCTTTGCAGATAATGTTCAAAACAATTTTTATTTGACAATGTGTCATTTTCTAGGGAATTGTTCCTGTAGCAACAGCCTTGGCAGAATTGGTCAACTCAAGAAATCCAGCCATTGTAAACAAAAATGCACTGGTAACACCAATCAATATTGTGGTGATGAGGGAATGCTATCAGTGTACAGAGTATGGGGTAGGTAATTCTTATCAGAAAACAGCAGGTACTCTGTTGAAAATGGGGGAAGGGACTTTTGGAAACTATTTGAATATAATACAGTGGAATGTGTCATTTGAATAGGGATTGTGTAAAAAGTCTAAAAAAAAACAAAGTCTGAAGCAGTTTAAGTTCTGCTCGTTATTTTACAGTATTTAAATTTTAAGGAATATATTTTCCAACTTTCAGGCAGGGTTTTTCTACACATGAAATATGTGATATTGAAAGACAAAAAGGTGCATTCAAGATAATTAAAATTCTCTGACATTTTAGCCAGTCATTTTATTTAGCTTTGTTTNGATGTTGAATTTGCAGTTTAACATAATGTACTTTTGCATCAGAATTGACAGTAGCCTATTTTGTGCATAGTTATTTCCTGCTTTTTGTCTGTACATTTGACAGCTTTGCTGCCTTGTTTATAATTTTTAAACAGAAATTGTTTTTATCCCCTATCCTTCCCACCCCATACAAGTAATGGATATGTCCTTCAGCTGGACTGACAGTCAAACTCTGTTGACAAAATTAGGTATGGCCATCTCCTTCAGTTTTCAGTCTGCTTCTAAGGAAGTTCTACCCACACGATAACCCCAAAATGTGTTTGTATATACCATATACAGCTTTGTTTGTTATGCTTTTTTATAATTTTTAAACAGAAATTGTTTTTATCCCCTATCCTTCCCACCCCATACAAGTAATGGATATGTCCTTCAGCTGGACTGACAGTCAAACTCTGTTGACAAAATTAGGTATGGCCATCTCCTTCAGTTTTCAGTCTGCTTCTAAGGAAGTTCTACCCACACGATAACCCCAAAATGTGTTTGTATATACCATATACAGCTTTGTTTGTTATGCTTTTTTATAATTTTTAAACAGAAATTGTTTTTATCCCCTATCCTTCCCACCCCATACAAGTAATGGATATGTCCTTCAGCTGGACTGACAGTCAAACTCTGTTGACAAAATTAGGTATGGCCATCTCCTTCAGTTTTCAGTCTGCTTCTAAGGAAGTTCTACCCACACGATAACCCCAAAATGTGTTTGTATATACCATATACAGCTTTGTTTGTTATGCTTTTTTATAATTTTTAAACAGAAATTGTTTTTATCCCCTATCCTTCCCACCCCATACAAGTAATGGATATGTCCTTCAGCTGGACTGACAGTCAAACTCTGTTGACAAAATTAGGTATGGCCATCTCCTTCAGTTTTCAGTCTGCTTCTAAGGAAGTTCTACCCACACGATAACCCCAAAATGTGTTTGTATATACCATATACAGCTTTGTTTGTTATGCTTTTTTATAATTTTTAAACAGAAATTGTTTTTATCCCCTATCCTTCCCACCCCATACAAGTAATGGATATGTCCTTCAGCTGGACAGACGGTCAAACTCTGTTGACAAAATTAGGTATGGCCATCTCCTTCAGTTTTCAGTCTGCTTCTAAGGAAGTTCTACCCACACGATAACCCCAAAATGTGTTTGTATATACCAGTGCATGTCGCTGTTTATTTCCACTTTAGACTTTTACAAAGTACAATGTACATCCATATGCATGAAAAACCTACATTACAGATTTTCAATGCCCTCCCATTCCACAAGTATCTCGTGCCAGATCAAACAGCACTTCCAGAACCCATGGTTCTGTGGTTGGGTATCAGTGTGATACAGGATATATGTTTCCATCTGATGCAGAGAACATAACAGCAATACAATGTGAACAGGTACAGTGGACACAGACACCCCCAGATTGCCAGGGTAAGTCCATTTTTATTTCAAGAGAAATGACCAGGACAGGGTAGGCTGAAGTGCTTGACACACATTCTGATTGGATTATATATAGTAAAGTAAAATTTTCATTTGTGTTCGTATTTCATGATAACAACTACTTTAACTGTTTAAGATGAGAGGAAAAACGTTTTTTGGAGTGGACCATTTTCCTTATGATGGTTATAACCACTTTGCTATTTTCAAAACAATTGGATGAATTTTTCCTTTGAAATATAGCAAGTGAATTCCATTAAAATAAACTGAACAGATGTTACAACAAATGCCTCATTCAATTTCAGTTGTTAATTGCACAACCTCACCACCATCAGTTGCAAACAGCACCAGTGTGCAAGGAGGCATCAGATATGGCAGCAATGTGAACTACACTTGTTATAATGGATATCAGCTTCCAAATGGAGCTGTATTCACACAGAGCACCTGTCAGGCTGATGGGACATGGAGCAATATTTTGGTACACTGCGAGCGTAAGTACACATTTGTTATACCAAGGGTACAAGGGCTATACATATGTCTTACTTACTTGTGGTGGACTAGCTGTCGTATATACCTTTCTCTGGACTCCAACAAACCTAAAGGCATCCTTTTGAGCTAGAATTTCAAATTTTTGGGAAAAAATGGTCAAATAGCTTAGTGTCTCTCTGCTAGAATGTGTAACCTGACTGTTTGATACATAACATATGAATAAGAGGAATAGCTTCTTAAAGTCACAAGGTTAAGTGGGATCAGTGGTGCATTAGACAAGTATTTCTCAGAATGATTAATTTACATATGTGCAATTGCAATTCAGTTTATTTTGGCAAATGCAAGCGAGATCCAGGGGCGGATTTAGGCCGTCT
This sequence comes from Lingula anatina, assembly GCF_001039355.2. The sequence continues at coordinate 402,967 of NW_019775136.1, read as the reverse complement.
TCTGGGTCTTCCGGAAGACGGTCAGATTTTCAAGTTTACATTGATGGGTATCTAATTTTTTCTGTCGGAAGATGGTCAAAAATGAAGGATGAATCAACAAAGATAATTTGGAAGACTGTCAGAAAATATCTTTGGGTCCGCCCCTGAGATCAAAAGTGTATGCTCTCCACCCTTTTTTATATAAGAGATAACAAATGTCTTAACTAAATTGATAAGAAAAGACTGGCAAGTTGAATAATAGTTAAGCATTTATATATTTAACATGAAATTGCCCTTTCACAGCCAAGCATTGTGGCAGCAGGCCATCAGTGACAAATGCGTTAGTTGTGCTCGATGAAGGCACAGTTGTCACATCCAGAATCAGCTACCACTGCAATCCTGGCTACCAGATAGAAGGTTCTGATGGCTTGGTACAGGAGGTCACTTGTTCTCTGGAGGCTCAGTGGAACACCACTGAATTGGAAAATTGCACAGGTTTTCTTAAAACTTTAATGATCTGAATGACCTAGTCACATTTTGATTGCCAAACTTAATGTAAAATAGTGGAGATATTCTTTATAGTGAATTCATAAGGTGCCATACTATTGTGGTTCATATGCAATAATGTCTAATCAATATTGTAATGATAAATGGGTAATCAAAATACCAACCATTATTTTAAAAAATATATTTTAAAGAAATGAAAACATAAAATTGCATCTTTCAATCAGAGGCCCCTACCTTTGTTGGCTGTGTGTTGAGCAATGGTGGACTACATGGAACAGGAGCTACACAGAGTTTGGCTGGTATACAGCAGGCAAAAAATAACTATGCACTAAGATGTATCACAGAATGCAAACAAAATGGCTATGCATTAGCTGGTATGTATGGAAATTTGCAATTTAAATTGACATAAACTAATACCTAATGGCTAAATCATATCATCATATGTTACAGATATCATGTTTCAGGCATATTGAGAACATGTGCTCACTGCAAGTGTCTTGAGAAAAAAATTCCCTATAGCTAGTGTCTTTGAAAGAACTTTGATGATTTGTAGAGCATTCAGTAAATTTTAAATTGAATAAATAAAAGAATAACAATCTTTATAGATTTGATTTACAATACACATTCATATTGTTTGATGATGAAGATGGCAGTGAAGAAAAATCAATGCAAAGACTCTTTGTACTTAAAGGATTAAGTGAGGGAAGTTCCTGTCAGTGTGGACAGACATACAGCACCAGTAAAATTGTGGATACAGCAACCTGCAACATACCATGCTCTGGTGGTGACACAACACAGTGGTGTGGGGGAACTGGCAAGACAGCAGTGTACAGAACAGGTATGGCAATTACTAATTACTCAATCTTTTCAATGGGGGAAAATTGTGAACTTTATTGATACTTTATCTTTTTAAGTCATAATTTCTTTAAATTAAAACATTACTATTGAGTCGTTACAACAGAATAAAAAAGCATGCTACTCTATATTCTATTCTATGCAGCACCACAATTGATATATAGAAATATTATTTTGTGATTATAAAATTATTTATCTGAAAGTTTGATAATTTTTTCCCATTAAAAATCTTATTATCACAACCTTTGTTCATTGTATCACTCAAATACCAACACTACACTGGTTACCATTTCGTGCATATATATATGTAAGCCAATTCATGGTACATGTAAGAGAAGAAACTGGTGAAATTTTCTTTCAAAAATTGATTTTCATTTAGAGAGCAAAAAAAATACCTGCTAGTTACCTTGGGTATTGTCTAATTATTCTGCTTCATTAACCTGATCTGCACTTTATTTATGTTAGTTGATGTGAAGTACCTCAAAAAGGTGCCTTTTGTTAATGATAATGTTTTCATGCAGATTACGTATGTTTGGCAGTTAAGAGGTTAGTCATTAGTCTAGTTAGTCAGTTAGTCTTAGTCATGGGAAAATGCAAGTGATATTTTGATGTTTTAATATTAAAATATTATATAATAATAAATCACCTTGTGCTTCAGACACTTTTTGCCCAATGTTGCCAGTAGGATCAACAGCAACTGTAAACACCACCCATCGACTGGCAGGAACTGTGGTTGCATTCATTTGCAAAAGTGGCAATTTTCTATCTGGCGGTACAATTTCCAGCCAGACTTATAAATGCCTTCCATCTGGGCACTGGACTCCAACAGTCCAGTCTTGTATAGGTATGTATGTCCAGGGTATGGTATGCCTATTTAGCAGTATTTTCTGCTAATCAAACTATTAAAAGTTTTCTCTTCTATAAAAATTTAATAATTTTTTCACTAGAATTAATCTTTCTATAAATTTGACCAATATTCCATTTAGTCAAGACTACATTTTTGAAAAAAATATATTGCAATTATGTTATGATGTTATTTTGATAGATATTTATATACAGACACTGTATGTGTTAGTATTTATTCTGATCACTGTTTTTGTCTGTGTTGATTGCATCTGTCTCATCTGTTTTTAACCCTTTGACTGCCAAACCATATCGTTTTTAACAGAAATTTACTAAATGACTTTGATTGGTAAAATAGCAGGCTCCTTTCTAACATTACTTTATAAAAGTAGATCTTTCTTTTTTTGCATGTATTTGGCAGCTTTTGTCCCATAAGTACAAACTAAATTTTGTTTAACTTTTTCACAAAAATTTTTTTTTTTTTTGTAAAAAGGTAGGTTTCTTTTGAAAATCAGCAAGACAGAGGTATATTTTACAAAACTTACATTTACTGGAATGTATTTGTTTATGTTAAAATGGAGCAATAGAAATTACTTCTTTACTTTTAAGTGTTTGTATATTTGCCAGCCTTGCTGTCTAATTAATTTTTTTACCTAAATGAGTAATCACTTAGATCCTATTTTCAAACTGCATACTGTTAATCACTAAAAGACCAAATTTAACATCAAAGTTTTCATCAAGTAGCGCTAAAAGGGAAAATTGCAGGCCTATTATAATTTCATTTACCATATCTTCTGAAACTTGTAAATGTCACAGTCAGAACAGTCAAATACCCAGAACAAAAAGGTAAGCTATCTGTTAATTTTACTTTAGTTTTGAGTGTCTTTACCTCAAGGTGTGTATTGCATGTTTAAATGAGGCAATTCAAAGACATGCAGTAGGAAAGGTAAGAGTGCTTTATTTTGTTTTACACACAAAGGGATTGTTGTCTTCTTCAATTTGTCTTGAATGGTGGATTTACGAATTGTCACAGTATAAGGGTGTAGGAAAGTGCATTGAATGTGAGAAAAAGAAAAGAATCCCAGACTAAATGAACGTGTGATGTGGGTGCCATTGAAGGCAATTGCAATTGAATTGCAATTGGTTATGATGTATGACGGCTGTAAAATTGTTGGTTTGTCTCAGAAACATGCAAAGTTAGTTTTGTGCTGATTATAGTGTGGTATGGTGTGACTGTATGCTTGAAAGGAAATTGTTCTTGCTCGCAAAAATGTGATGGAGTGAAGATGTGCAGTATTCCTTTGTCGAGAGCGCCCGGAGTTCAACAGACGCTCCCGACAACGTAATGACAATATTCACTTTTGGCGCGCAAGCAGCACACGGGCTTGCAGCACAGAATCATAGTAATAAAGGAAATTTGTATAAAAGCCACTTTTTGTATTGAATCAGGGTCAGTTGCTTAATAAAGCAGCATTACGTAAATTAACCTATTTTGAGTTTTATACTTATATTGAGTGTCGGTATGTGAACGGTGCGGGGGAGTATTGACATGACCCCGGTATGGGATGGGATTTATTGCGATATTATAAATAAGTGGTGGTGTCCTCTTTCTCCATTTGGTGCGTGGTCTTTGGTTGTGGGTGTTTTTCTTGCACAACTGTCACTGGAACATGGACTTCGGGTGATGGAGTCTCTGTCAGTGTGAAGATCTTCGACACTGCGATCCTGGAAGGGGCTTCGACACTTCGTACATGGGATAACACCTTCGACACTACGATCCTGGGAAGGGCGTCGACACTTCGAACCTAGGAGAGAGACCAGCGAAGAGGCCTTTTAAAAACGTTTTTTGTGCGTTTTTTATGTTTTGATTACGCAGAGTCAGGTCAGTTATCTGCTACCGTTAACCATGTAAAACGGTACTACCTGTTCATGGTCGAGCCGTCGGCGACTAAACCGACAAAACCTTGTCGGGCTTGCCTGGCAAAGGTAAAGGGCGTCAGGACGCCCTGTGGGAACTAAATAATCCCTCAAAGATCTGCAGATCGTCCTGGGCCCTCATCAGTACATGTAGACCCTGAAGTCCCCATGGAAAAGAAGAGAAAAGAAGAATCCACGACGCAAGCGCCGGAATAAATATAGACTGTTAAAATATATTATAAGAACTGTTACCGTTTTAATTAAAGATTAATATAAATGTAATATAATATAAATGTCACGTAAATGCAATGAAAAAAGATTTTATCATGTTTTTTTCTCGCGAAAAATGAAGGAATATGTCGTGAGTGCCCGGAGTCCAAGAGACGCTCCCGACAACGTCATGATGTAAATAGAGACAATAAACCTTTGACGCGCAAGCAGCACACGGGCTTGCAGCACAGAATCCGCGTAAGTTCATAGTGATAAAGGGAACTTGTATAAAAGCCACTTTTTGTATTGACTCGGGGTCAGTTGCCTAATAAAGCAGCATTATGTTGAAATATCCTTGTTGTTGACTTGGGTTCCGTCGCACGCACTTACTGGAAGTTTTAGACCAACGAATCTGGGATCCATCGTGAGAGTGAAAGATTACATGTGAACAAGTAAATGAGCGTAAATTAGCGATAGTGAGTGAAAACTTCCTTCGGTTTAGGACGTTCACTACACCTTTTAGGAAAAGCATATGCTGATGTGAAATGCAAGTTATATTGTTGTGTGTGAGACTTAGAGTGAATATATCCAAGTTTGCTGGTGGAAGTATGACACCCTTATCAAGATAGATGACATCTCTGAAGAATATTGAACAAGTTTAACAAACTTCCAATGGACAGTCCAGTTTGCTTATATTCTGAATAGAACTGTGGAAATTCCTGGAGCGCTGGAAATCAAAGTTACCATGATTATTTTGAACATACCTTTATTGCTTTAATCACAACTTACCTTAATATTTTTCTGCTGCTCAGGTTGTTCAACCCGGAAAACTCCTCTGTGGAATTGACTACGTGTTTGCATATACTGTAGGCGTGACGCTCGTAACGCACCCTTGTCAAAACTTTTGAAAATAAAATGCTAAATATCTTCCAAACCAGGATTGTAGTAAAAGTTACTATAGAAGTCTGACCGAAAGTTATATGTGGAGATTCCAGATATGCCCTTGGATTTCACCTTTGACCTTTATTTCAAGGTCAAGCGGGCCAAAACTTTCTAATATATTCTTATATTTGACATACTTTTCATGTTGAAAGGAACTTTGCAAACTTTTCGTCCCAAACTGACAGAGATATGACCATAGTTACTGTTGATTTTGAATAGGAAGTCATATACTGACAGTCTTACTGTGGCCTTCAAATTGACCTTGGGCCTATTTTCCATGATGAACTAAACTGAACTATACAAACTTTCTGGCCCTCATATATACAAAACTATGCCCATGGCTATATATTAATTGAATAGGAAGTCATATACTGGCAATTTTACTGTGACCTTGAATTTGACTTGTGACCTATTTGTTACCATAAACTGAACTTTGCAAATATTCCATTCATTATACTTCCACAACTGGCAGAGATATGTCCATAGTTGCTATTGAACTTGACTAGGAAGACAGATACTGGCAATCTTACTGTGACCTTGAAATTGAGTTGCCATGCTTTAGACTGGGTTCCCATGTCTAGATCGATCCATCTCGATCGGTCTAACTCCCTGGGGAGTCTCACTAAATTGCTATCAAATTGCCAGCTTAAATGTCAGCTAGAGTGTAAAGATAATTACCACCTAACAGCTTACTAGGCGTGACAGACATTTAAGCCGGTTAAGTTGATAGCAATTTAGTGAGACTCCCCAGGGAGATAGATCGATCCAAATATCTGTGGGAATGGTCCCTTAGATTGCAGCATGCAGTTGACCATATAAGGATAGCCAGTGACCTGCATAATCATTATTAATGCCATAATTATTTTGAGGTGTGTAAGGGTCTGAAGTTTGATTTAATTAAATTAATCTAGTGTATTTTGAAATATGCGGGAAACAAAAGCTCCATGTGCATTACTTTTTTATTACATTGTTAATCAAATTTTGTCTGTCAAATTATGGTAATTAATAAATAGAAAAGGCGGTTCTTCCTGCCTCCTACCACGATGGATCCCTTGAAACCTGAAACCTTGGCAGAGATGCCACTTCTTCCTCAGTTCTGAGTGACCAGGGTGTGGATGCCAGGCGGTCATGCAGTATACTAAGTATATGGATATTTCAGTTTTTTAAAACCGATTCAACGAAACGTTCTAAAGCAATGGCTTTAGGTATTTGTCTATAACTTATCTTTGATGCGTTAAAATGGGTTTGACGCCTGCATGTTGAACATGGTTTTGCCATCCACCAATATCTTCCCCACGTGATATTTTGTGCCCTCCATGCCTCCTTTGTCTCATTACGCGCATCTCATTAGGTAAAAATTGCAGTTGTGCCTCATGTTACCTACACAGAATTTTAAACTATATCGGTAGAATTAGTAGTGGCAGTAAATACATACGAAATATTCAAGATGGGAAAAATTTTGTGGAATGGCTCTTTTCAAATTTTGGCTGTTGAAATTGAGTGAATGGTTTTCAATAAAATTATGTGTCATAATTATAGTACAGCAAAATAGTCACAATTGAAAATTAAAGAACTGCATAAAGGTGACTTCCTTTTCTAATTTTGGTATGTTTTTACAAATAATACCATAAAATTTAATATTCCGATCCATTGAAGTATGTGACCTAGTTAATAGTTACACTGCTTACTGCGTGACTGATTATGAAAGCAGCCATTTCAAGGCAAAGGGGGCGAATCACTAGCGCTAATTTGCAAATGATGTTTGAACGTAATTTTGAAATTTCTCATTTTATGTCTTATGCCAATATCACGTTGTCTAATCAAAACGCTCTGTCCAAAACAATTTCTACCTCCAAAATTTAAAGCCTTTTGTAAAAACATATTAAACACTGTTTAGTCATTAGTAACAATTTTTTTTTATTTCGCCAAAACCCCCTCTGCCTTTAAACTTTTTACTATAATTACAAGTCTGACTTTGCCTCCGTGACGTTTGTAAAACTATTTATGTAGCCAAATGTTCACAAGCACAACGAAGCTCAGTTCTTGCTCAAAATCAAATAAGAAATACCTTGTAAGTCCATGACTGACATTGTCATCTATTATAATGACGGAATGTAATATGATACTAAGTTACAAAATGGGGGAAAGTAACAATAAAAAATTAAATGAGCACGCAGCCACAATACAAAATAGAGAAAAAAGATGGCAAGAGCAATGGCCGGGGATGTGAGCATAATATTAATTTAGCACAGCGTCCGAGGTTTAAGTAATCTGGTCGTGGTAGACCTAATCGCCAGTCGCCTGTCCCTCCATCCTGTTTCCCTTCGCAAAAACTATCCTGGCTTCTCAGAATCGTTTTTTTTTTTAAGACACTAGTTTCTGGTTGCCAGAATCGATTTTTAATAAACGTCACTGGTTTCTGGTTGTCAGAATCGTTTTTTAAAAACGACACTGGTTTCTAGGCATCAGAATCGTTATTGAAAAATTCAATGAAATTAAAATTTTTACTTCAAACAACAAAGGGAGACCCAAGGACCCTCCTTTCCACCTCCTCAACCTTTTCCCCCAAACACCCACACCCACACCCAATCAAACGATCCTAGCAAATAAATATAAGAAAAACGACATAAGCCAGAATAGTTTATTATTATTACTATTATTATTATCAAATAAAATCAAACTTAGTCCACCTTACAACAAGGCGAGACACCCAGGGGCCGACCTGTGCGCTGTATAGACCGATCGGCAGTCATCTAGCCTTCCCCCCACGCCGAGGACCGTAACACCCTGTCCGGCGTCCGCTATGAAGGCTGCCAGTGTGTCCCGTATAAATTGATTGGCGGTCTGTGCGTCGTAAACAACGATCGGCGGTCGTCTCGTAATTTTATCCTTATTAGTAGCGAAAAGGCAGTAGTGCATTGTTCAAAAGGAAAATCAATAAATTAATTTGTGAACTTCTTTCATAAACTTGTCGGGTCATTCTGAACCCGTTCATGAAAATCGTCAACACGGCTTATACGACAGGTAGTAGATTTTATCGAGAAATTCAAAGCGCTTTCATGACAATTAACAACTGAGGGCTTTAAAGGTCGGTTTACTTATATCAATAGCCGCTTAATTGGTAGAAAAAAACAACCAAACCCTTTGCTTTATTGATTGCCTTTTTTAATATTTAAAGATGGATTTTAAGTAAGTATACATATCCAACTATTGCCACAGAACCCGACCAAATGCTACCCTATAGTTTCGCATTGTAAAATTTAAAAATGCACCACGGCACATTTTTTGAAGTTGTCTTTGGCATGAAGATTTTACTTTAAGTGTATTAGAAATTTCCAGTAATTTGTATGCGTTGGAAGAAACGTACAGAGCTGTCCGCTTTAAAAGTTGGCTGAGTTAAATGAATAATACCTTATTTCCGGCTGTTTATTATGTATAGGAACATTGTGTCTGTACATATAACCGTCGTCGCCGTGCACTTTCAGAGATAACATGATAATTGGAAAACCGTTTGACCTTTTGTCTTCACATTTACAAAATGATGAATATAAGTAAAATACAGGCAAAGTTCGAAAATCGACTTGATTGGATCATTTTTCTCAAAGTTGTGCTGTTTTTTTGTTTTTTTTCAGCATACAGGGTTACCACATAATATGGAATATTATTTTTTGTCGAGAAAATGTTCTACAAAATATTTCATTTCTCTCCAACTATTTTAAATCCAAAACTGAGGTGTCACTTTATGTGTATAGCCAGGTGTGTTACCTAATTACCATGCAACTTTCAAAACAATTAATGTAAGCAGTTGCATGTTCTGTGGTTAGAAATGTGAGGGGTGGTCTTTTTGGCAATTTCTGCCCTTGTATAAAAACGCATGGGTTTGGTCAATCTTTGGAGTGTATTTAGAGAAGCAACAAAGGGATCGCTCTGAAACTTGTCAGTAACGTTAGAGAATATATGGTTTGACAGCTAAGCAACGCAGCTTACTATGGGATTCTTGCTCTCAGAGAAAATGGCTAGAAACGGACAGCCATTGCCAGACAATTCAACATTTATCAGGAACCGTTAGTAAAGTCCTCCAAACAAATGCTACATCAGGGGCACCTACTCCAATACTTCCAGCAGGGTGTCCGCGTACCACACCAAGAAGACAGGATCGCCTTCTCCTAAGAGTGCGCCGTGCTGGTCGTACAAAGACAACCAGTGTCCTCAAAAAAGAGTGGCAGAATGCCTTTCAAACGCCCGTTTCAAGGTCCCTTGTGAACAAGAGATTACAGCAAACTGGTTATTTTGCACGAAGACCAGTAGGGAAACCTCTGTTAACAGCAGGTCATATACAGCGACGTCTGCAATGGGCTGGGGACCACGTGCGTTTGCAGCCAAAACCCTGGAATCACGTCGTTTCCAGTGATGAGGCCAGATATGGAATTTTGGAGGTTGACTGTCGAATCCGTGTCCGCCGACGTGTACGAGAGGCATAAAACGATGATTGTGTACTACCTAGGGTGCAAGCAGGGGGTGGTAACGTCTCTGTTTGGGGAGCATTCCATGCCGGTGCCCAGAGCCAGTTGGTTTTTCTAGGAGGCAACCTCAACCAGGGTTCCTACAGAGACATTCTACAGCAAACAATGCTTCGATCTGTAAGAGTCATCTTCAGGAACAACTTTGTGTACCAAGACGACTGTGCAACCCCACATCGGGCTCGCAGAATCACTGGTTTTCTTCAAAACCAATGGGTTCAGCAACTGCCCTGGCCTGCAAACTCCCCAGTAATGAACCCAATTAAAATCTGTAGGCGGAAGTAACTCAGAGAATTAAAAGCTATGGTCATCGGCCGGTAAATAGTGATGAAATGCGACAGGCAAATATCACTGCGTGGAATGATATCCCCATCCAAACTCTAAAAAACGTGTCACAGGGTATGGCATGTAGGATGAGGGCGCTGCAAGCGGCTGCTGGAGGTCATACCCGCTATTGATGACTTTTCATGATTTACTGTAATGATTTCTTTGACTGTGTAACATATCACTGCCCAGAGGCTATCATTTTCTTTAATATCTTAGCTTAAAGTTAATACTGACATCAAACTGTTGATTTGGTTTTCTGGTGGTGTTCTTTTCTTTTGAATGACATCTAATGTCAGATATGATATCATTGACCAAAATATCTCACAATAGAAGACTGAATATTTTTCTCACTCAATGATATACTTTTCTCATGAATCAAGCCAAAAAATATTTAATCAGCACTCAAAAATAACAATGATAAAAAATATTCCATATTAAGTAGCAACCCTGTATATGCAATACAGTTAAGTGAAAAATTGTCAAGAGATTATTACAAAAAGCACCCATGAAAAATAAAAAACAATGCAGTGACTTTTAATGTCGGAACGGGTGCCATTGGTGATTATGGGAACATTGTTGTTTACCCCAGGAAAAATCTGTTTCATGGAGTCGTTATCCCTTTAAAGTAATTTAAACCGCGCTGCATGTGTTGACGCAACTAAATCGTGTTTTCCGATACCAAAGCCTTGCAAAGTCAACTTGATATTGAACTTTGATACATTTAATCAAATAAATGTATCAAGCGCTTTTTCATGTACTAGATTGATTTTATACATGTAATTTCGTTCAGGCCAAACAAAGTTCACTACCGGTACATGTACCTTGCTAAACCTTTAACTTCCGATAAATTTCTTTCTCAAATACAACATTGGTCAAAAAGGTTGTCACACCCCCATTTCCGTGTCTAACATGATTAATGGTTAAAAAAAATACAAAATAGTGGTGAAAATATACACATTTTATACCATTTAGTAAAATTTATGAGGTACCCCCTCAAATCGACTGTTTCACTGTGACTTCTACAGATGTAAAGAAATGTCTATAAAATTTAAAAGACGCCATCAAATGTCACCAAATTCACACACAATAAGCATTAGGGTGTGCTCGTTAAAGATCACGTGCCTAACAGCGTGTGCGTCTACCGCGTACTGCAAATATCTCCTGTAGACGGCGCGACAAGCCTTCAACATGGTAAACAATTCTGTTTTGTGGGATATTGTCCCATTCTTCTTAAACAAGTTGGGGGAGATGGTCCACGTTTTTATGGGGTTGAAGGTCGAAGGTGTCATTTCATTTTTGGCGAGAGCGAACTTATCCCCCGTCTTTGACTATTGAAAACGACACAATGAAAACGCTTAATACTAACTGAATACGGAATTTGCTTTATCTAAAATTTGTCTACTCTATACAGACATGAGATAAGATCAATTCGCGACATCTTGATTTTATGAAAATAAGGATTAAGAAAAGTACAGAGTAAATGTGTATATAAGATTTTAATAATTTTTCATTATAAGTTACGATTAATTAAGTATCTCAATAGATTTCCAACAAGTAGAACTTTTATAAGATACTACCTGCTTTACTTTAGTCTTTGAATGAAAGTTTACTATTATCATTAAGACCGCAAGAATGAAAAACCGATCAATACCTTTTTTGCTAAAATTGATCGAAAGATCTATGAGGCTAGACGTTTGGGATTTGAACTGGAATTCCTTATGGTATTAAGATGATCTACGTGCGAAAATCCATTCTATTATCTGCGGCACACAAGTCAAACACTAATTGCAAAAGGTTATGGTGTTTTTCGTAACAATTCCTTATTATTTACCACACCCGTGAAACAGGTTAATACAATTGACTTTTGTGGGGCGAGTTCTCGCCATTCATTTCATTCATTAGAAATGGTTTGTTAGTCACGTCGAACAGGCGAATGGTCTCGCAGTAGCTAAACAATCTTTCAGAATGTAATTGTATTGATGAAATTCAGATAAGTAGGTCACTAATTAATTAAATTGTATATAAATCGAATTACCCTCCTATAGCGGCATCCAAAACAAAGGTAAAATGAACTAAATGTCAAACTCTCTGTCTCCATTATTGAGTCCAGTAGGCCTATAAATTTTTCCCAATAATTGACAAATCAATTTGACTGAGGTCAGTGTCTTAAAAAGATTTTCAAGGCCAAGGATAAATTATTTTGATAATACTTTCAAGTAACGATTTTAGCCTATATAGAAAGGCATTGATTAGACACTCTGAAAATGTTTACTTACTCTACGCTTTGAAATTGATTTGCAAATTTGTCTACTTGCAATTTTATTATGTCTATCTAGTTATTGTTTCGTATTCTTTCACAACATTTTTTCTGCAGTTTAAAGGCACAGGCAATTTAAACAAAAATAATTAACTTTAAATGATTTTTTTAGGGGAGGGATTTCAACACATTTTCTCAAAACCACTTGGGTATACCATATCCAAAACAATTCCCACAATTGTGGAGTTCTAAGTTCAAAGATTCTCAGGTTTAATTTTACCTTAAGGTCAGTGTCTTAAAAAGATTGTCAAGGCCAAGGATAAATTATTTTGATAAGACTTTCAAGTAACGATTTTAGCCTATATAGAAAGGCATTCATTAGACACTCTGAAAATGTTTACTTACTCTACGCTTTGAAATTGATTTGCCAATTTGTCTACTTGAAATTTTATTATGTTTATCTCGTTATTATTTCGTATTCTTTCACAACATTTTTTCTGCAGTTTAAAGGCACAGGCAATTTAAACAAAAATAATTAACTTTAAATGATTTTTTAGGGGAGGGATTTCAACACATTTTCTCAAAACCACTTGGGTATACCATATCCAAAACAGTTCCCACAATTTTGGAGTTCTAAGTTCAAAGATTCTCAGGTTTAATTTCACTGGTGACGGTAAAAACGTTAAGTTTGGCCATCGAAAACGGGTTTACAAATCATTTATTATGAGCATTTTTCTAGAAGAGTATACCGTGTTGATAGGGGAAAATTGCTGAATTTTTTAGGAATTTTTTTTCTATACGGAGAGTGCTAAGTAACATGCTGCACAGAGTTATATAAAGCTAGCTTTCATGAACAAACCATCGAGAAGCGAAGTGGTCATTAATATTCTACCGAACCAGTGCGTATATACATGTACAAGAGGCCCTCTTTGGAATTAGAGCAGAGGGCGAGAGACGCCTTACAACCACTCAGAGCAAAGTCTGCCCCTGCCGCGGCGCATCGTGTGTTCCAGCCACTTCATCTTCAACGCAACCTACAAGACTTTTATCGGCACCTCCAATGCAGCAAATAGGGAAAAGGACGACAAAATATTTACTACTGAAATACCCTCTGTTATTGAGAAAGTTGTAATAATAAAAACAGCAAAAATCACTTTTAAAATATATATTACATACAGCTTGTTCTTTATTTCTTCTTTTTATATATTGGTGATAAACGCTCAGTCCCCAATTAACTTGTTTTCGGGTGTGTTTATGGCTCGGTTCTTCGTTGAGTAGTTTTTGTGTGCATTAGCGGGTTATAACACACCACGTCTGAGTCTTTTGTTTTACAATGGTCCAAATTATAGCACAAAAATGATCGAAGGATCAATAATTGACAACCAAGGCCCACTACTTTGGAACAATAGCTACAAGGCTATGAAAAAACATCTCGACAAAGTGATATTTGATGTGTATATAAATCGATGATACTTCTTAAACACGTGCGGCATTTTCCCACAAAGTAGGCCCGCTCTCATGAATCCATGTATCGACCCCAAATTTATTTTAAGAATCGGTATCCGAAAGGGGTTAGCCTACCCTTAGCATTTTGTAAACACTTTGACATATTGAGGGGGCTGTGAAAATACAATAAATAATTCAAGTTGTTTTTATTATTATCCCTAATGTATTTTATGAATATATCCGTCGACGACATTTAGAGGGTTGCATGATCTGCGGAGGAGCAGAAAATGGACGGAAAGACCAAAGGCAACACGGAAGTTTGCAACGTGCTGTTGTTTGTGATTTGTGTAATCGCGACTAATGCCCTTCAAGTGTCTGGCGCAGAAAGTAAGTGTAATGGCTTTCAATCAAAATTCAAATTTGAGCTCAAAAATTCAGCCGCTCATCTAATAGCAGGTTGAATTCCTGTTTCACGCGGCGCGCGACTACTTGAAGAACATACATGTGCATTTGCTTTCTCTCAGTCCTTCAAAGTTTGACCTTTGGCTGTATTTGATAGTAGGCCTAAGTATCAACTGCATACATCAACGAACTCTAAATATCGCAGCCTTTTCTTTTGTTACATGTACATATTTGTAAGAGGGGACCAAAATTGTTCTCCAGGTGGTCGCAGCACGGTGTAACAGGTGCTTCACCCAAACCCATAATTTAATTTCTGGTGACTTTGTATCAGCCTTAAGGATTGAGATTTTACTAAGGAAGGTCTGTTTTATACATAGGGCATAATACATGTAGCCATATTAAAGTGGGCTCACATGCAACGGATTTTGTCACACCCAGATCAATTCCCTTATAAGGCGTTTTTTTACCTTTAATTGAAATTATCTGACTGCTAATTATTTGAAAATTCTATATAAATATAATATTTTAGGTGAAAAAAAAAGATATGTCTAAGGGACCTCAGTATTGGGAAATGGTTTTTTAATAATACTTCTACATCTCTACATCTTCATGATATTATTTATTGATTCAATCAGTGGATCTTAGGGTCTTTCTCTGGAGGCATTAATGGCAAAATTCGCACATTAGAATTAAGAATGTGTAAGTAGCTTTACATAATATTTCACACCTTATAAGTTCAAATTTTACTGTTCTTGTTTCAAGCCTCGTGTTCTATTAGAGATACATTATAAGGAGTCCATGTGTGTGTCCACCTTGATTTGAAGTACATGTAATTACATACCAATCAGATTGTTCCAATTTACCTTTTTAAAATAGATAATGTTATACATAGAAATCTCAGAAATACTGAAAAAAAGGGAAAAGGTTGAATTGAAGCTCTTAACAGACCTTTATTGTACCATGTATATTTTATATAGTTTTGTAAATTATACTCTATTCGTGTTACAACATGGATTCGTGTCGTTCTTTTCCGTTAAGACAGAACATGTGAATCTCCGTAGCAGTTTTAAGGATCGCATTATCTAAAAATGAGAATTGGTTTATAATCTGGTCATTCCTTTCGCCGTTCCTTCGATCGTTCACCCACGCATCTGTGACAAATTTGTGCGGACGAATTTCCAAAATGCTAAGCTCCAGTTTCTCTTCGTATCTCTTCTGTACTTCTGGGGATAGTTCCTCTTCATACTGTTACGCTGTTGTGAAGTAAATACATGTAGTTGTTTAAAGATAGCAAAAAAATTTGGTGAGCAATTTTTGTCATCCGTCCATTACAAACTAAGGGAGAAACATTGTTCTTGACAACGTTCCGCCCCCTTTTTGGCGTCAGCTGTGAAAACGTTTTACTCACTTTGAAAATTCAATCATCACTGGTTTTATTCTTTATCTCCTACAAGTATAACGTTGTGAAAAATATGATAATCTTTTGTATAGAGCATTAAATTTTTTGAGTGAATTTACACAGTTTGCTTGTCACTGAATATTAAAAAAAGGGGGATACACCCGATGATAATAAAATAAGCATTTAATAAACTATTTTCCTTTCGTGGTCCAAATATTGTATCAGAAATGTCAAACTATCATGGGATCACACTATTTTTTCAGTTAGTAACAGAAAAAGCTGTTTCCTATTGTACCAAATACTTGGCCAAGCTGAAGCTTTCTGACAAATTAGTCATTGATTTTGTTTTATTTGCATTCATGCTCAGCTGCCTTTTCTTTCCAGCTGTGTATACTTTTTCAACAAGCTCTCCAGTCTTTTCTTTTTTATTCTCCAGGAGTACAGTATCATCAGCAAAACGCATATTTAATATTTGCTTCCTTCAAATATTATACCTAGTTCTTCGATGTCTGCCTCTCTCATAATTTCTTTCTGTATACACATTAAATAGACGATGAGAAAGAATGCATCCTTGTCTGACACCTTTATCTAGACGGAAACTGTCACTGTGTGCATTGTTCCATCTGATGACTGCAGATTGGCCAGTATAAAGTTTTTTCAGGAAAACTATATACTGTGTTTCGGGAATCCCATTTCTCACAGTATGTTAAACAGCGGAGAATGACCGACATTATCGAAAGCCTTCGAGTAATCAATGAAAACCATGTGGAGTTGCCCACCCTCTTCTAAAAATATATGATGTTATTTATTGGCCCTACCGAGTCACTTTCATTTAACGTAAATGTTTTCATGGGATACTATGAATTGGATAAAGTCAAACGTGTGTCAATGCAACTGCTATATTTTCCATCAAGAAACTGATTTTGGACATCAATAAATGTTGCAACATATCATAGAACGAGAATTTTATCAAGCTTCATGTATAAAACAAGTGCTTTTATATCATCGTGATAACTTTATCAACACATGCACCAGTTTGGCAGTACTAATTATTTTGTTGATATTTCAGAGAAGATTAGTATAATTTGATTTATATAGGTTGACAGTAATTTGGCAGAACATGTAGGTTTTTTGAGAGGGCCTCTGGTCACTACTTGATTGTTGTCCGATAGGCCAAAGATCACAGCTTTTAGTTTATTCCATCAAGGGTGAATAAAGTTTTTTATTCGTCGAGTCTCAAAAATTTTCTTATGGGTCATTCAACAATAAGTGAACATTTGGTCACGTCAGTGAGGCACACATTTCGTGTAATATTAGCATAAGTGATTTTTCCATATTGGTGGGCACTATAGCATAAAACAGCGACAAACACGGGTGAAGTCAAAATTGAGCAATTATTACACAAAATCCGTATGTTACTGACGGAAATCAAATGTTCAATATCCTGTGGAATGACTCATCTAATATTTTAAGGACGAGAAACTTCTAACGTTTCACGTATCCAGCTATTACTGCAAAGCTTATTCCTAATGAATCTAGCGGTCTGCATAGATCGTTCCAACTCCACGTGGCTCTCGCTGAATGCAATCAGATAAACAAATTAACTTCCTGGTGTTAACGTCCTGGTCTTGAGTAGAACGAGTACGTTGGAAACAAGAGGAGGCGTGTTGACCTGTTAAACTGATTGCATTCAGCGAAAGTCCCCACGGAGTTTGATCGATCTACATAGACCGATAGATTCATTGGGAATAAGCCCTTACTCACCACGCTTACATTTTTTGTAAACATTTTCCAACAGCTTTTACTTGCGACTTTGAGACAGACATCTGCAATCTGTCAGACGCCACTGATGATGATGGCGATTACTGGGTGCGTTGGAAAGGATACACGCCAACATCGAGAACTGGACCTAGTGTGGACCATACGCTTGGGACCGCGCAAGGATACTACTACTATTTTGAAAGCGACAGTGCGGTAAGAGGAGTGTGCATGTGTCCAACTGCAACATTCTCACGCATTTCACCGATATTTGATTAAAACATAGGGTTGCAATGAATATTCTGTTCAGCTTTATCAATCCTGCCTTCATTCAGTAATTGTTGTAACTGAAATTTAATTTGATATAAAAGTAGTTAGGCTTTTATGCAAAACTGACCCTACTCTATTGAATAATCTCTAACAATTGGACGTTTTGTAACAAATTGGATTTAAATATATCATTTCTGCTTTGATCCATATGCATGGTATCTGTTTTAAAGATACTGCTATGACTAATCACCATTTAATACATGTAATTGCTTCTGTAAATGCTGATGTCTCTTTTAACAAAATAAAACATTTTATAATTACGTGTTTCAGGGTAGCGACCACACGTCAGCTTTTGAAACTCCACTGTTGACCGTTGCTCACTCGTGTTCTATGGTCAAGGTACAATTTTGGTACCACACACGTACAGCGTATTACGATGATATAAAAAACATGGGTGCCTATGTCAACATGGATGGGTCAAAAAGGAATATATTATATTTGTGGCAAATATCGAGAAACGAATGGATTATGTTTGAAGCGATTTTCAATGCCACTGCCGATTTCAAGGTAATGTCCCGGGTTGTACTTGTATCTGTGAATGTGCGTTGTGTTGATATTAATAGTGGACCAAAGGGAGGGTATAGCGGACACCTGGCCCCGTATCTCGAAAGCTACGCTTATGGCGAGCGGGCACAAGCATGGCGATTCCTCACTATCCCATATCTCGAAAGCCTCGCAAAACGCGATACAAACTAGTCGCAATGCACTTTGTGTATGCATAATTCTTCATTTTAATTTGTCTTTCATGTAATTTAACATGGCGGCAAGTTTGTGTTGCTAGTCATAATAGCATATAACAAAACATGTAACAAAAACATGGAAGCTTATAATAGATTGAATCACTCGGTACCTCTGATAAAAAAATGCGGTAAATATTCACGTGAAGAATGCTAAAGTCATGTTTTATGATGCATAAAAATTTCAAAATTAAACATTTCATACATCATTTTATATTTTTTGATGAATATAATTCATCTGTGTAGTCTATTGATAATAATCATAAATTTTAAAGTGTCATTTTCTACACAAAATGAAAAAGCAGAAACAAAACATTCGGTCGCACCGTGACCTTCCTCAATGTCTATTATTGTGAGACTGAACACTACTCACCAATGTGACAGTAATTGTGTCAGTCCAAGCTTCGCTTATTTAATTTTTTTTTTGACATTTTATTGGTGTCAAACACTTCAAATGTTAGTATTTGTAATTATGATATTCCTATAAATAAAAACAACCTCTTGATTAGCGTCATGGTGAAAAAAAAACATTTTGTGTAACTGTGTTATGACGTCTTCACTTTATGCGGCAATCGAATTTTATATTTTATAAGTAGAGTTTGAGGTTATAATTGCGCTGCGTTTGCTAAGGCTTCTAGATAGAAGGTGGGTGCAATCGTACTCGTAAATAGCGCGGAATCGCAATGCTCGCGCCCGCTCGCAACATAACGAAGCTTTCGAGATACGGGGCCCTGCTCTGCTCCTGTCTTAGTGGCCAGTCACAAATCAGTTGCGATGCGTCGGGGATGGGTAAAACCCGGGAAATTTGAACAAAATCTTGAGACAGATCTCACGATTTTGCACCCGTCGGAGGCGCTCTCCGGACGCCTGCGGGTTGTCGCAGATTTTTTAGACATCGCCACACCCGTCGCGGTCCCCAACTTTGAACTTAAAATTTTAAGATTGCTCGCAAGATTTTTCACCCATTTTGGGCATCCCAATCACAATCTCCGATGACCTACGATGCCCTCCGATTAATCGGAGGCGTCCTCCGAATAATCTGAGACTAGTCGCAAGATTCTGTGTGGGATTGGAAAATCAGGTTGACATATACCCAGGGGGAAAAAAATTACAAGAAAAGACGCTCGCAGATATCGTCTCCGATCGCCTCCGATGCAATCGGAGGCTAATCCCACGATTTTTCGACAAAACTGGGTCAAAATCCTTGAAAAAATCTCAGACAATGTGACTGCTCCACTTTTATTAGGATTATTGCTAGGATTGTTCAAGGATTCTTTATTTTCTACGACGACCCCCGGCCAAAACTAATCCCCGACAGATCGCCGACATTGTGACTGGGCCATTACTTACTAAGGCCCCCCCCCCCCCCCCCCCCGAAAAAAAAAGACAAGAAAAATTCTTTAATAGTATAACGAACAAAACAAGACAAAACAGATAATTTTGTAATCTTGTTACTATACTTTCAATAGTGAAAATTGTCCTCGACTTTTGTTTGATATTTGCCAAAACGCTTTAAAATCCTTGTGAAATTTATATCTGGGAAAAGCATCGAAAATATATATGTTTATAATTAATTTATAATTAAAGGGCTAACAACTGTCCATATTGCAGAATAAATACATTGTAAACAACTCACAGAAATATAATAAATTCTATTTTACCACCAAAACTGCGGTAAATGCAATAATTCTGGAAATTGTGCTTACCATCACATCATTGCCCTGAGTGTCAGTGCACTATAAAGGTAGTTTGCTTACTATATACATGTGGTAGCTTTACAGTATTGCTGATGTGTGTTATATATGAAAATCGAGCTGGCAATACTGAAATCTAGTACCTAAGGTACATATCATGTGACCTTAAGAGAATATTAAGAAACCAAACTCTTTAGAAAAAAACAAACAAACAAACAAACAGGGACTAACTTTGAATATCGGAAAGGGTCAATTTACCATTGGTAAGCATGGGGTACTTGTCCTTTACCCCAGGAAAATCCATTTTTGACAGAATGAACAGTGGCTATCCCTTCAATTAGGTGATATTTTAAAATGCTACACTTTGAATGTCTTTATCGGCGTTTGTATTTCTCGTTGCAATGTATAAGCATTCAAAAAATTTAATACCTTTCTATTTTGAGGTGAGATAGTAATCGATGTGAGGTGTAACTTCATTTCTGAACAAGATTCTATCACGAAAATTAATTGGCAGAGTCGACCACGTGTGTATGCCCTACAATCCCGTGCCATCATTTTGTTATAAAAGATTTTGTTATGGAGTTATGAGCCCCTAATTACAGATTTTGATCAAACAAAAGCATTATTTTGCTTCATTAACGATAAAATCTAAACTAGGACTTTTAAGAAAAATCGCTGGCAGGTTTTGAAGTACTAAGTGGCGTCATTAGATCGTCATTAGAGTCGAAACGGTGATCGTGGGTGCTCGGGTAAAGGAGAAATTTGAGAAACCAATTTTTTTCAGTTTTTGCCCCAAAATGGCAATTATGACGTCACCCGTAAGATGACATATGTGTAAATGTACCTGTGTACGTCTAGGTATACCAAAACTCTGGCATGAACCCCAGCTCTAAACAATGAAACTATTCTCAATAGAAAGCAACTGCATTGTCAGAAGTAATGGACGCGTAAGAGTTTGGATAACATAGTAAGAAGTATCTTCCCAATTTAATGCCTCTGGTTGACAAGACGTATCTCCCACATCAGTCATAGTATGGGGTTTGGTGGCTACTATGGTGTAAGCGAGCTGGTAGTGGTCAGCTGGAACCTTAACGCAGAGTAAGATACCAAGTACTTGAAAGAGACTTAAGAGTTCTGTCAAAATATCTTTGGGGACCGTGTACACCCATTTATGTTTCAGCATGATAATGATACTCCGGGTACACAAATATACAGGCAATGCAGCAGTAGGCTGGGAACCAGATTCAGACCTCTCAATGTCCAGCACAATCCCTACATCAGAACTTCATTGAGTATGTGTGAGATATCCTCGGAAATAGATAATTGAGGGGTAGCCCTGCAAACAAAAATAATCCCATATCTTTGCATATGGGAACGCTACCTAGCATTTTGATTCCATGCACAGGCACGTCAGGTGCGTCATTTTTTTGTGAAAGAAATCCTTTTAGTAGTTGAGTAAAAGCATTCGTTTATGAGATGATTGTCTGTGTCAGTGTACGTATTGCATTAAGGGGTGTATATTGACATTTAGAAACTGAACAGTACAGTTGTTTTTGAGGAGACTGAGTACAGTGCAACCAAATGAATGTACTTGTATTTGCCGTAAGGCCAATGTATGCTCAAAAAGGCACCATTCTTTATTTAAAATTGCCCAGTCGTGCACATTTTTAGATTCGTTTTTGTGCAGTGATTCAAAAAATAGTTTTCCAATCACACTATATAACGTTTCAGGACTTTTAGGGTATGAGTTTTCCATGGAATGTTTCAGGTTTGTTGTTCTAAAGCCTTCATCAGTACAAGTAATAATCATTTTATTGGTCACTGGGGGCCAAATGAGTAACACACACTGAATCTTAATCTAAAAAAACCAACCAACAAACAAACAAACAAACAAACAAACAAATTGATTTTGTACTAATGAACCATCCGGTAGTTTGCTGCTGCACAACGCACAAGTAATCTCACTTTTATTGGCAGTGCAATAATGAGTAGGAATGTCATTGCATACTTACAGAAAAAGAAAAAAAAAACTGCCTTTGGGATGTGTTTTAAGAGAATGTATCTTTCTGTTATTATAACTCAAACTATCTGTAATTTTTAGGTTGGGTGGTGGCTAGAGTTTGACAGTTCCAGTTTTCCATACGGAGATGGAGCTTTTGATGATATTGTAATTACTCAAGAAGAATGTCCTGCCGGTGAGTAAACATTTATCATGGATAAAAAACTAGTAATATCAACTAGAAAAGTATTAAGGATATTGTCACCCTTCCCTCAAAATTCCTTATTTACTACCTTATATACATTCTTTTGTGTAATAAATAAATCTTCATTGTTAAGTGACAATAGATTAATGAACATAAACACATAAATCATCTTATACGGATGACGTCATATTTGCGATTTTTGGGTAAAAACTGACAATCGATTTCTCAAATTTCTCTTTTACCTGAGCTCTACGATCCTACGATCGCCGTTTAAACGCCGATTTAATGACACTGACACTATTTAGTACTTCAAAAACCTGCAAGCGATTTTTCTTAAAAGTCTTAGTTCAGATTTTATCGTTGATAAAGCAAAATAATGCCTTTGTTTAATAAAAATCTGTAATTATAACTCCATAATAAAAACATTTAAACCAAAATGACGGCACGGGATTGTACATGTACAATGTAGTCTTTACTCTCCTGGACAACACTGCCAATTTTCGTGATGAATTCTTGTTCAGGGATAAAGTTACGCCCCTTACCGATTGCTATCTCACCTCAAAATAGAAAGGTGTTAAATTGACGATTAAGGCTTCGAGTTGCCATGCTATTACATTGCAAAGAAAAATATAAACGCCGATATTTTATATTTTCGAGGGTTTTTCATTGTTTTAAATCAGCAAAAGGATAAATGTATTATTGAATAGATGCAGGAAAAACTCATTTTCGGTATTTGGACGATAATAAAAGGTTACAATTACCTCGAGAGAAAGAAGACCTCCACCAAGGCAGCTCATTTCTCATTTTCAATTAATTAAATAGTTAATCAATAGGTTAGTGGCTAAATTTAATTGATTCCAAGTTAGCCCATTTATGGCCTATCCTGAACATTTTATTAATTCTGTCCATAGCCATGAATTTTTTTGCGTTTGGGTGTCAACTAGAGAACCAATAAAGGGGAAAAACAGAAACTCCTTCGGGAAATGTTAACTTTCAACATTACAGCTGAAATGTCCGTCATATTTGCGCGAAGATACAATGATTTATACATGGCTTCCTAGCATCCTCAATCATTTTTACAGCAATACCGCAAGCCATTACATTTAGCCGCAGCATTGTATATAAAACTAAGTAACCTGACGCACAGATACCAGCTACATGTACACTATAACAGGGATAGATCTCTCTAAGGCCTTAAAGGAAATAGCCTTTGTGATCTCCAGCCTTGGGTTTGTGACTGCATACGCGGACTTGTTGGTGCGAACGTAAATCGGTCAGCTTACCAGTATGAAAAAATGTTGGTAGATTTCGTCACGGTAATGTGACAAACAGTTCGACAGGTGCAATCAATCCGACAAAAAACTTTTAAAATCATTTTATCTGGGCTCAAACATTTAAACCAAACTTAAAAATCATGCAACAGAACTTTTTCTTGTTCCAATTGTTCGACCATATCGTCAGCAAGACTCGGTATATTTTCAAGCCAGTGAAATAGCTTCTGCATGCCTCCACTCTTTGTCAGTTGTTGTGCTTTAGATGGCTATCGTCAATGAGAAAGAAACAATTGAACCCGATACTTTATCTGGAAGCAAGACGTACCTGTCATTTCTTTTGTGCCCGCTGACAATAATACTGCTTATTGACATACAGTTTAGTTTCAGTTCTGTAAATATTATGGCTCTTATGTTTAAAACAACACAAACACTGATTGGTGTCTTTATCAGTACTGAATTTATTTCTTATCAAAAAATTGTTTACTTCTCTATAGTGGACAATATTTTTTTAAAACAAAGTTCATATCTTCTTGCCTTCTGGAGATCTTCTGGAGGCAAAATAATAAATATTGCTACTTTTTATGAATAAATAGTTTATTTGCAAGGTCAATGTCGTTTTAAATTGCACATGTACTGAAATAAATTATTAATAAATTATAAAATGTTTTTCAGCTGTCACAAGTTTGTCCTGCAATTTTGATAGTGGCAGCTGTGGTTTCATTACTGATGTTGACACAAATAGTGTCAACCACATGTGGAACTTGTTCAAGGGCAGCACACCGAGTGGTTACACAGGTCCTTCCAGTGACCACACTTCAGGCAGTGGATACTATTATTATGCAGAAACTTCACATCCAGTGAGTCTTTCAAAAGATTTTTTAGTTATGACTCTGATTGAAATTGGGGTTTATGTGATTTTATTCTCTGTGCATACCAAATGAAACAGCTACATGTAACTGTCCCAAAATGTAGGTTAAACCTGGGACTCAGTAATAGTGATTATACATTTTTATGTACAGACACAGATGTGTCTGTACATATTGCCATCACCTGCGTCTGTCGTCGCCGATGCCGATGCCGATGCCGATGCCGATGCCGATGCCGTCGCCGGCGCCGTGCACTTTCCTTGTAAACACGATAAGTGGAGGGCAGTTTTACTTTTTGGCTTAATATTTACAGAGCTGATGAATATTCATAAAACGCAGGTCAAGTTCGAAAATCAGCATGATCGGGCCATTTTAAGGGAAGTTATGCTGTTTTTTCACTTTTTTCAGCATATATGCAACCCTGTAAACACATTTTAAGGAAAACCGTTAGGCCTGTTGTCATGAAACTCACAGGAGTAATCAGTCTTATAAAAACACAGGTCAAGTTCGAAAATCAGCATGATCGGGCCACTGTTTTAGTAGTTATGCTGTTTTTTT
>NW_019775136.1:348033-377757 GCF_001039355.2 Lingula anatina | reverse complement strand
GGCCACTGTTTTATTATTATTTTATTAGTTATGCTTTTTTCTTCACTTTTCAGCATATATGCAACACAGTAAATGCAATATAAGAAAAACAGATACGCCAATTGTCATGAAACTCACAGGAGTGGTCATTCCTGCTAAAACGCAGGTTGAGTTCAAAAATCAGCTTAATCGGGCCATTATTTTAAAGAAATGCCGTTTTTTCACATTTCCTCAGATTCATTTCTTAGGCATGTTAACAGTTTCATTATTTAATTAATAAGATACGTAAAAGTGTTTGTTTGGCATTTCCTGCATCTTTACAACATTATTAGTTGATTATGTAAAAATGATGGTAAACTTGTTATCGTGTATTGTGTAATAAAGTTTCAAAAATGGAAATGAACTCATATCATTGCAGTTTGTCAGATTCAATCTAGTTATTTCCTGTTTTTTGTCTGTACATTTGACAGCTTTGCTGCCTTGTTCTTGTTGTCCATCAAATTGTCACACACACACACACACACATATATAATTATATTTCAAATATATATATTTCAAAATGTTTTTAGCAATCTGGGGACATTGACAGACTTCTGACGCCAGTTATCTCCAATGGTCAAAGCAGCTGCTCATTTGTGCTGAACTTTTGGTACCATGCATATGGTTACTATCTGGGCAGACTTGATGTCAAATATCTTATTGTTGGAGACAGCACAGTCCAGGGGCCATTGTGGAGCCATGTCAACTCCCCCTCATCCAATAGCTGGAAGGAGATGACAGTTCAATTTTCAAGCAACCAACCCTTCCAGGTATGCTTTTGTGGTTGATAATTATAAGGAATTGGGATTTTATTGCACCATGACATAATCATGCTGTTGTAAATTAGTATGTACTCCAAGGCTGCATTCAAAATATAAGTTATTGTACAGGCAGGAAATAAAAATTTGCAGCAATATTGCAGCCAAATTAGCAAAATTACAGCAAATTTGCTGCAAATTAAAAGGTTGCGGCAACCAGTTTGCAGGAGTTTGCAAGAAAACTTTGTATTGCTGCTAATTTGCAACAAATTTGTTATAACAACATGAGTTTGCAGCAGGTTTGCAAGAAAGTATTCAAGTCCTTACAAATTTGCAACAAATTTACTGCAAATTTGCAGCAAATTAGCAGCAAATTTGCAAGAATTTCTTGAGTAAATTGAATTTGCAAGAATTTTTGCAAATTTGTAGCAAATTTGCAGTGAATTTGCAAGAGAGTTTGCAGCAGGCCTGATATTTTGCTGTGACTACTGGCAGTATTTGATTTTACCTCCAAAGCACAGTGTCTGGGCTGCTACCTGTTGGATACAAGTCACCGTCATGTTACTGCATCACCTTATAGGGGCCATTCAGAACAATTTAGTTCCTACTAGCTAGTGCACACTCATTCCAAGAGGACTCTTGCTGAATGCAATCAAACTACCAGTAGCTAGTGTTCACGAACTCACTATGAATAGACCCATAGATTACTGATCTAGTGTTTTTGAAAGATATTTTGGGTTTACAAGATAATATTATTGAAATGTTTGTTTTAATACAGAACCCGTAAAATTGAATAATTAGAAAATAAAATCACACTGCAATTAATTGATACACAAATCCAGAAACGTATTTGTTTCAGTTTGTGTTTGAAGTGACCCGTGGCAGTAATTACAAAGGAAATTATGCCATTGATGATGTGACTGTAACAGAGGACTGTCCTTTAAATTTACGTAAGTTGTTGATCAAGTTCAGTATGTTAGACTAGTTTTGAAAAGAAATAAACAGAGGGAGACTAATTCTCAATTGCAGACACTTGCTGTCAGGCTTAAATACAGGTCAGTTTGGAAAGTGGCCCCAACTATGAGTTTTCTTCAGTTGTTATGTTTTGTGTGTTTGTGATTTTTAGCCTTTGCACAATACATCCTATTGCACCATTGATATGGGATGTTTGAAAAGTGGAAACTGCTGTAATGTGCTTTAAACATGCTTAACTGTTGTTATCAATTTTGGGTAAATTAAAAATTGGGTTTATTTTTTCATGTTATTGATTTTAACATATTGTTTTTTAAAAAACATTTTTTCACAAATATTGGAATATCTAATTTTTTTAAACCCTTGCAACTGTTAAGTTTGATATTTATTACACTTTCAGATGTACATATATCCTGAGCTTTCTCTTTAATTGCACTGTTTAATATTGATTTAACACTATATAATTATATTGGCTGTCACATTTACAATTTCCAATATAACTTTACATATGGATATTTTTGTTAAAAAACACTAGGGTACATGTACACGTAGTAAATTATGTGAAAATGATTTTAACTCTAAAGGTCTATCAAATATTTACAAAGATGTAAACAAATTGCTCTTCAGCCTGGAACTGTTCCTTTGATGCTGATAAATGTGGCATGATTGACCAAACAGATGACAATGTAGACTGGATCAGAAAAACAGGAAGCACCACATCATCATATACAGGTGCCAGTGCAGACCACACCAGTGGGTCAGGACACTACATGTACATTGAGGCATCAGATTATTCTATGGTAAGGGTTAAAGGCACAGAATAAAAATGATATCTCATGGGATGAACCAGATATATTTTCTGACAGTATTCCAAATATTCTTTGTTGATGCATCCTAAAGTTTTGACAGTCTTCTGACAGATAAAATGCCTGTCAGTGTAAACTGGAAGACCCAGAAGACATCTTCTGTCCACCCCTGTACCTGTTTGATTTGTAGTCTTCACATACGGTTACAGTAGAACCATTGCACCTCAACATACTCAAGTGCTGCGGTAAATTAATTAACTCAGAACACAGAAATTGAAGATATTATCATAACTTATTGGGAGGGGGTTGATCTAGTATCTCACATGAAAAATATATACAATATCAACTATTTGGATGTATTGTGACCCTGTGATGAAATCCAACAGCAGAATTGGTGGCTGTTAAAGTGACTTCTCTGGCACTTGTCATCAAGTCAGTTTTAACTAATAATTAAAATTATTATCAATAAAATTAGATTTAGTAATTTAATAATAAAATTTATTTTGATATTAATTGCCTCCTTACAACATAACACATCTCGTGTGTTTGGCAGACAGATAAGTGAAGACAGATGATGTACGTAATGGTTGTTTAGTACCTACCTACACGATGGATCCGCAGAGTTCAAATGAAATAATTGCTTCATCTGCTCAAAAATCACAGAGGTTGAGCAAAAATTTATGTGTGAAATTGACGTTAACTTATCACTCAGCTGACCAGCCTCTGGTGGAATGATTTTATGAAAAAATATGTAAGTTATTAACCTAGGTTACTTTAAATTCCAGAGCGATTCTGATAAAGCTCGTTTGGCCACACCGTACCTGAATAACCCTAGTGGTTGCTCCGGAAGAGTGAGTTTTTGGTATCATGCCTATGGAAGTGGTCTAGGTCATCTGAAGGTGTTTTACATGAAGGCAGGTGACAGCACACTGTATGGGCCAGTATGGACACACCCAGGAGTTACTGAGTCTCACAACCAATGGAAAACTGGGTCTGTTGAAATTCCTACTACTTCAGCTTATAAGGTAGGCATTTTTTTCTATGGAAAAATTGCTGTCAGGAAATGTAGAAGAGGCATTTTTTTCTATGGAAAAACTGCTGTCCGGAAATGTAGAAGTTATTATTCCTTTTTTTTTTTTAGAAAGAATGTTCTTTAAAAAAATTAATTAAAGTTCAATAACTTGAACAGTTTTGAAGATATTGCTATGAAATTTGGGCTATTTTAGAAAAATTATATTTTTAAGAAATGCTGGATATTTCATGTCTCTTAGCCTTTCTTGGTTTTGGCACACCAAAAAAATAAAATCTCAAATTCAACATTGCCATGCCAGCCTACATGTATTTTAATTCTGACAGGTGTCAGTGCCTGGCAGTTTTGACTCCTGCCAATGTTTTTTTGATTTGATGATAATATCAAAAGTATTTCTTTTAGACACATGAAATTTTCGTGGTTGAACAATAATGTTGTATCAAAAATCAGTCCAAAATTCCAATACAGAATCTTATGAACTCACAATTGGAGCTATTTCACATTGAATTTAGTAACATCTTTTTTTTTATCCACCAGCAATACATTATACACCACCGTCAAAAGCATACATATATGATGTATGTAACATTCACACCACAGTGTATACTGCAGAGACACTGTGCTGACTTGTTATGTACATGTCTATTACATGTACATGAACTGTTATTGTAATTGTGTTGTCTGTCACATTACAACAGCGTTCCATTTGCTGAATAGACTGGAAGTTAATTATATTACGTCTGTTGATAAGTGACTAATACGTCAAAGATTAATTATAAGAGTGCATTCAGAACAGATGATTCATGGACTAACTGATCCCTGACTAAATATGGTCAACCCCAATAAAAAGAAAGCTGTTAATTCCCAGATGGTCTCCCTGCCTTCACATGTTCCATTAAATAGGTTAAAACTCGGCTCTGAGTTTTAATTGGCTCCTATAGTGATGGCACGTGTGGAGGCGGGGAGACCACCAGGGATTTAGAAATATTGCTTTCTTAGTGGGGATGGCTATATTTGGTCCACAGATCTGTAAGTCCAAAGATCAACTTGTTCAAATGTGGTGTAAGATAGTCTTGGAGGCTCGGAGCACTTCAGAATTGTTTAGAATATATTGTGTGAGGCTACTACTGGGTATCTGTTGAGCAGCAGGAGCATTGCCTATCTATCAGATATAGATACATAATATATAACCAAAATGAAATGGAAAATTATTGACAGGTAACTGTCATTAATGGAATCAGTTTTTAGTATGTTTTAGAATGATTATCTTAAATGTTAATTTTCTAAGCTGATATATATTTTTACAATAGGTAGTGTTTGAAGCATCTAGGGGCACAAGTTCAAAAAGTGATTACTGTTTGGACGATATTTCAATAACAGCAGGTCGCTGTGGTGGATGGTGTAAGTATTTTTATTCAATAACACCTAGCAAGTCTCTTTGAAGGAGCTCCCTCGTTTCTTTCTTTTTTTTTTTTGTATTGTTGGGGGGGGGGGGGGGGGTGTGGCTTACAGAATGTAAAATGTTGCAGGAGTACTCCCAGAGTATAGCCAGAGTACTCCGGCCACATAAAAATGTTGCCAGAAAGCATCCCCACAGGGTAGCCGCTAGCGGCTTATCTAGATCTGTGGCTATATGCAGTGTATGTTGCCGGAGAAAAGCCGCAGGGGCCGGAAGCTAGCCTCTAGCGGCTGCACTCCGGCAACATGCCCTGTATGTTGCCACAGGAGAACCGCTAGCGGCATATTTGTGCCTATATACAGTGCATGTTGCCGGAGTTTAGCTTCTGAATTATGTATAATGACAGCATTGATGTTTATTTATGATTTGTTAGTTATTTTTATAGCAGCATACTTTATTGTTTATTTTGGAAATATAATCAGACTCTCCAGAAGACAACAACCATAAAGTTGTTCTGTTTGAAATAAATCATATTGATATTTTTCCATTCACGAATTCTAAGAAATTATTTTTATTTACATGGTATTAAGAAAAACATTTGGAACTGAGCCTGTAGTACATACATATAAGAAATCATTTATATGTAAGTTATATATATATTATTATGTTGATGCATTTTTTCTTATAAATATATGTACAGTGTCTATATGTGGGTCCATCAGCATGCAGTTTAAAAGTTAAAAAAAAAAGGTGGTCAAAACCATTACATCAATTTTTTTTTACCCAATATAATAATAATAATAATAATAATAATAATGCATTTAATTTTTTTTTGTTACATAAAAATGTGTATAGTTTTGTATATTTCATGCTTGCTGTGACAGTATAAATGCATGTACTATTTTTTGTATTACATTCACAAGGTCACATGTACTATAACATATATGAATACATGTACTTCCTGTGAAAAGTAGTTCCATTACAATCAAAGATGGTCGTCTGCTAGTTTTATTTGCACAATTTACAAGTTCAGGAAAATAAGGTATCATCCAAAGTGTTTGTGCATTTTTAAATTAAAATTTATTTTTTTCGTGTTAACAACAAACTGGTGATGAAATATCTTTGAATCTAGAAGTGGTAAGACTTTGAGAAGCTTGACAAAGTACATTTGGAATTTAGGTATCTTTTCATGAACAGCTACAGTATGATGAATATGAAGAATTGGGACTGTTCTGTTGAGAGACTTGAGTTATTCTTTACTGACAAATGGACTATAAGAAAAATTGCCATCAGCATGGAAATAACTATAACTAACAATATATATACAATCTGAATCAAATATACACAGCTATAGCATGTTGCTACCATGCACTTAAATGATAACAGGAAAGTAACTATACTTAAAACACTTTCACAGACTTCTGAGAACAAGATTAATTCAATTAAAAAAAAAAAAAACTTAAATATTTCAATTTCTAAGTTAATTCATTTTGCAGACTTTTTACAGTTATTAGGATTGGTAACAAATTAATGGTTTCAGTACTTAATGAAGGTCTAGCAGTGTACTCCCGGAGTATTCCCGCAATGAGTGTTGCTGGAGTAGTCCCGGAGTAAACCATTTTATCATGCAAATGAGTGTTGCCAGAGTATCCCCACAACATGTTGCGGGAATATATACTCCGGGATTACCCCAGTGGTTTGCTGGAGTACTCTGCCAACACTAATTTGCATGATAAAATGGCAATATGTTGCGGGAGTATACTCCAGCAATCATTGCAGGAAGTCTATTTTGTCGGTAAGGGCACATATGTGCGCATGCGCGGCCGGCTGGGGTGGAAGATGCAGATGGATTAATTGTTATATTGAGTTCATTACATACAATCTCAGATATAAAAAAATATTTTATTACTGTAAATTAAATTATGAAAATTCTAACAGATGTTATTTGTTCTGAATAGTGGAGGATTTTTACAGGGTTTAACTGCGATTTTGAACAAGATGAGTGTGGCTTGGTGCAGTCTACTGCAGATGATGGAGACTGGACGAGACACACAGGATCTACATTTACGTCCGGCACTGGGCCATCAGGTGACCACACCACAGGCTCTGGATACTACATGTACATGGAAGCAAGTTCTATGGTGAGTGTACATGTATGGTGGCCTAATAGACTACTATATTAGCATGTATAAGTGTAATTTGTACTTGTACTTGTGCGTGCATGCCATCGTCTTAATGCACCCCCCCACCTTCCTTGCCATGCATGCACGCACATACCCAGTACAAGTCGAATTACAAATCAAGCACACTTGTTTATGTAGAAACAATACCTTGATGGAATCTACCGGTAGATAGACAAATATAATAAGCCTTAGTAATATAATACCTAGTTTTTGTTTAATTCCTAGTTTTTGTGGAGATCATGTACTAGTAGATATTAGGTCTGTTTATTTTTTGTTCATATTTTTTATGGTCAGAATTGAGATCTTTTTTTTTTTTTTTTGCTGTTTGGTGTCCATTTATTTTATAAGCTTTGCTGTTTAGTGTTTTATATGAAGGTAGAATTGAAAAGTTATGTTAAACCTTTTCTTATATGTACTTTCAGGCCAACAATGAGTATGTCATCCTAGAGACCCCACTGTTTCCAGTACTCAATGCACAGTGTACCACTGTCACTGTGAATCTTTGGTACCATGCATTTGGAAATCAGTGGAGGTCATTCATGGTGTCCTATGTGGATTCCATTGGAAGTTACAGTCTGTTTCATATCAAAGAATGGGAGAAAGATTTTTGGCGTTTTGTTTCATCCACTTTTAAGCCCAGTGTGAATTTTAAGGTATTTTTTTTATTTGTTTTCAATTGTGCTTGCAATAATAACATCAGAAATGCCTGGATCACTCAGATATACCAATCATTTTAAAACCAGGCGAAATTACAAAAATTTTGTCTCAAGCATATTGTTTATTAGCATGATTTTGAGGCAGTTATTAAACAAATTAGGCTGTCAAATATAAACCATAAACTGTGTGGAAGTCAGGAACACACTTCAGGAATTACTATTATGGCGACACAGAGCAGAATGAAGTAACTATAATCCTCTCTCACACTTAAAAATTAGGCTGTCAAATTTAAATCATAAACTGAGTGGAAGTTTTTGGTTTATTTTTCAACTGATTTAAGTAGCAAACAAAATTTAGGAATATTTAACAAAATTATTAATACGTTAATTTACAATACTGCTGTATGCAAAAATGAAAATTGGTTGTATGGTAACTATACAGTAAATATAGAAAATCATTATATAGTTAATCATATAGGATACTTGTGATATGGCACAAGTATGATGAAAAGTTCTATAACACAAGTTGTAGAAAACTTTTCATTAATTATTCACAAGCTAAGCTGATTAACCTTTAGGGTATCAATATTTCTTGGGGATGTTTTTTCTACAGATGCAGTTTTATGCTGAAAGAAGGAATGGTGAAGCAGCAGACATTGCAATTGATGACATCTCTATATCACAAGCTGATTGTGCATTAAACACTGGTAAGCGTTTTTTTTTTTTTTTCACCTGATTGTATGTTGCCATATCCTGTCTAATTTGCTTCAATTTTGGGAACGGGATTAATTTCATGAATGGTCAGTATGCCATATGGATCGATGCTCATGTAAAAAAAAAACAAATAGTTTAATCCATATTTATTGTAGGAAGTTAGAGGTATGATAGATAGAGGTACTTCCCAATAGATGGTGTGAATTTACTGCAAACACAACAAGAATAGTGTTGATTTTAGTACAGTTTTTCATTGAGTGTCTTGTCTTTGAAGCCAATAAATCTATCACAGTCAATGAATAGCTTTTGTTGTAAAATTATTAAATTAATTTTTCAGCTCATGAGTTGTCACAAGCATCTCCATACCAGTGTACATTTGATGATGGCACTTGTCAGTTTGTACAAGATGGACACTCTGATGATAACTTTGACTGGTATCTCAACACCAAGGACACACAAAAATCAAATACAGGCCCCAGTCAGGATCACACTTCAGGAATTGGATATTACTATTATGTCAACACAAGGCTGAATGATGTAATTATAATTCTTTTTCTCTCTCTTAAAAATTATATTTTCATCAACTAAAATTTGGTTTGCTTGTTTATCAGTGGGTAATGTATCTCAAATAACAAAATTAAACCGAGTCTGCTTATATTTTTACAATATGGTAATGATTTGATCTTTTTAATGGGAAAAATGATCAGTTGTTTAAATTCATTTTTGGAAGGATTAAAAATATATTTCTGTATACTGTAGTATTTGTGGTGCTTTTACAGTATAGAATGGAACTATAATATCCTGCTTTTCAGTGTTGTTATTACCTTTAATTTTAGAATAAACGATAAAAAAAAAATACATGATTTTCCCCATTGAAAAGATTAAGTCATTACCCTTCCCTATTGCCTTTTTTTGTAAGGTGGATGTCTGTGCTGTTGGCTTGTTCTCTATTTACATGTATACATTCAGTGATTTTAGTTCTTTGTAGTTTTTAAAGCCACCTGTGCTTTATTTAAAACTTCATTTTAGCCTCAAAACAGGTCAGCTCACTTTCATATCATCAGCCTGTATCCATTGTATCCAATTTTTTTTTTGCAGGTCAGTGGTCACACGGCACGTCTGCTGTCTCCCAATTTTCACTCAAGCTGTGGTGGTGCCACACTGGGTTTCTGGTATAATGCTGATGGAAATGCTCTTGCTGGCCTGAATGTAAAGCTGAAGAAAGTTGGAAGCAGTGAGAATCTGTTGTGGCACCATGATGGAACTGATGAAAATGATGTCTGGCGTGAAGTTACACTGGAAATAGACTCTGATACAAATTTTGTTGTAAGAATATTATTATGCATAATTGACATTGCTTGAGCTTATAATTGTATAAGTGTTTTAAGTTAGTGTTTTATATTAAGTTCTTAAATGCCTTTTTTTATTTTATGTCATATGAGGCGTAAGCCTGTACTCACTTTACTCTGTTCATTTACTTAGATTGTGTTTGAAACTGAATCCAGAGGACAAGAAGGAGAATATGCAATAGATGATGTTACTTTAACAGTCCCATCTGATTGTGGGGGTGAGTGAAGTTCAAAATGTGATTTTTTTTGTCATCTAGGCAATCACTTAAACAATTTTCAAGCATGACCACCTAGTATATATTGCAGGAGTATTGAACAATCTTTTTGTAAACAAGAATTATATGTCAAATTAAAAATGTTGAATTTTTACATTGTCTGACTAAAGATGCAAGATTGTACAGATCAGATCTACAAGAGTCAACCAAATGTAGTGTATGTTTATTAAGTTCATTTGAAATAAAAAAAAAAATAGAAAAGTAATACAAAGATGAGCTGATATAATTTTACATTTGTTTTCATTTCACAGTGTTTACCTACAATTTTACCTGTAACTTTGACACAAATGACTGTGGCGTCACCCAGCGAACAGATGATAATGGTGACTGGCAGCGTAATAGTGGTGCTACCAGCACATCAGGCACTGGTCCTAGCAGTGACCATTCAGGTTCTGGAAGCTACTTCTATATAGACGGCACTTACTTTGTAAGTAGTACGGTAATGACTCAGTCTTGCTAATGGGCAAAAATTATCAAACTTTCAGATAATAAATTACTTAAAGGCAAAAATCATAGTTCCTTGTAGTATTTGTTGTGCTTTTTCTGCACAGAATATAACAATAGAGTAGCATGCTTTTTTTAATTTTGTTGCTGCCACTCAGTAGAAATGTTTAAATTATAAGAAATTATGAGAAAAAACTACAGTATCTGTAAAATTCATAATTTCCCCCCTTGAAAAGATCGAGTAAATGTGGCAGTGTTAGGCACAAAGAAAAAAGGAATAAATTGATGTACCTTTCTCTTATCTTCAATGTCAAGACTTAATTTTTTTATTTGAGGATCATACCTCAATATACTTTATCATTCTCTTCCAATCTGATTTTTGACAGGTAACATTAATGGAAATATCCTGTAATGGGGTTTACTGTGTTAAATGGAAGTATATGTACTTATATGTACATGTCACACAGTAAGTAGTCACCTTAACTACTACACTTTACATCTTATTTATTTAGGGTGACCGAGAGTATGCTGCATTTGAAACGCCTCGCATAGATTTGGCCTATAATTGTAGTCTTGTGACACTGCGTTATTGGTACCATGGATATGGCAGTGATCTCCTCTCTTTGACATCAAAGTTAGTGGATGCTGGGGGTGAACACTGGATTCACTTCATAAAAATGCTCTCATACAATGAGTGGTTTCTTGTAGAATCTTCTTTCAAACCATTCAGTAAATTCAAAGTAAGTACAAAACAATGATATTCTACTCAATTCATAACCTTTTGAAAGATCAAAAGTGGTATGTTTACATTGTTCAGAGATTCTTTTCATTCTTTAAAAATTGTCAAGTAAAATAACAGAATTACCAAATGTCATAAATTTGGTAGTTCTACATTTCTTATGTTCAATTTTTTTTTTTTTTTTTGAAATGGGATTTAATGATGACTTGGTAGGCCTTTTTAGTTAAGTCTATTGTTTTGTCCAGGTGCGATTTACAGCAACAAGAGATGATGGATGGGAGAGTGATTACGCAGTGGATGACATTTCTATTACTCAAACCGACTGCAATGAAAATGGTAATGATTTATGTATATCATCTCTATCTCCAGTGATACAAGATTTGATAAAAGAGATCAGTTACAAATGCTATATCTAGTTTGATTGGCTACTTAAAACAGCATATTTATGCAAACCCCAAATGAAAAATTACAGTTTTTATTACCTAACTAAGGCAATCAGAATAGTAATCTGAATGAGTAATCTCTTCAGGAATGGAAGGCTGTCCTGCTTTAAAAAGACTTATCTTAACATCATGTACAGATCACCGTTTTTCACATTTGAACAAACATTTCATGATGATTTCATGATAATAACAGAAAACTATGATTGGTTTTTCATTAAGCTTGTATTGTAGAAAAAAGGTTTATGTATGAACAGATATGTTTGTCATCTAGATGAGATTACATGTGTTCATATATTTTAATTGTCACCAGGACAGTGCACTTATGGGCTGAGCTTCAGGACTTGTTTGCACCTTGGGATTTCTAGTTAATAGTCTTAAATATTTGAATAAATAAGTCTAATTATGAGCCATAAGTGTTGGAATAAACAATCACAATCACAATCACATACTTTTAAGAGCTTTTAAATTTGTTGCTTTATTTTAATGCTGTATGAAGTGTTAAGAATTTTTGTTTTTATTTATATTGTAAGGTGTTTAATCAATACATATGTAGATGAAATAATAGTCTTAATTATGATGGAAGCAACTATTTAATTAGCAATTCCTCAAGTTTTGGCTGATTGATGGTTTGTTTTAGCATTGACACAGTTCAGCTGTACATTTGAAGATGGGGTGTGTGGCTTTGAGCAGGATTGGGATGACGATACAAACTTCTTCCTATCTACAAGACAGACTTTGAGCTCTAGCACCGGACCTAGTGGAGATTTTACGGATATGTCAGATACAACTGGTTATTTCATCTATTTGGAGGGGACTGACCCTTCACCTCAGGTAAGTCAAATTTCAAACTTCGTCTACATGTAAGATTCCCCTTGGTAATGGCATTTCCAACACTTTGGTGCCTTTTATATTCCTACCACTTAGTTTAAAAGTTGGTAATGATGAATGCAATTGTTTATTTTAAATTTGTTCTCTTTTAAAATCAGACATGAAAAGTTTAGAACATTTTATAGAGAGGAACAAATATACTGGAAGAAAAAAGACCTCAGTCTGTGCTTGGACACATAACATAATTATGTCCAAGGTCTGTGTAATGACTGGCAATGATATCCAAGGGTTCTTCCATTAAAAAGTGAATATTTAATTTGAGTCTTGTCATTAATGTAAACATTTTGTGTAATATTTGTATAACAGTTTTATATAACTTATATTGTTGATTTCATTCTGTTATTGGAGGGTGCTACAGTATAAATAAAGGAAAGAAAGGGACGAGTCAAAATTATGTAAATATTGCACATAATGTGTGTCACAGATATGACTCATTTTTAAAATGTTGGCCCCCAACTGAATTGGTTCAGCATTAAATGGTCTTTGGGTCTTCCTTTGCTACTTATTTTGTAGGAATAAAGATATGGCTTGAATTTAACATAATACCTTTAAAGATAATTAGTAACATTTCAGTTTATTTCATTGGTCTTTGTTTTTAGCCCAATGGAGCTATAGCACGAGTACGAACACCTTGGATTGACCTTAGCTCAACTGGTGCCTGTGCAGCTGCTTTGAATTTCTGGTACCATGCTTTTGGTGCTGCACTTGGTGATCTACGGGTTTATTATCACCTGGATGATGGCAGCAATGACAAACTGCTTTGGTCACAAGGAGGCAGTTCAGAAGACAAATGGAAATCCAAGTTATTACTGTTACCTCTTAAAAATACCAAGTTTCAGGTAAAGATGCTAAAAATTAAAATTATGTATCTTTATTCAAAGTACATGATGCAGTATATATTTATAGTGATATAGATTTAAAGGGACTATAGATACAGTGCATTATGTTTTCTGTAGTTTGGGAATGTTAGTCAGACTAAATCAAATCCTCAAAGTCACATATGAAGAATGATACATGCACTGTCACCATAGAATTTAAATTATGCCATATTCTTCAAATTTCAGATTGTTTTTGAAGCTCAGAGGGGAAATGATCATGAGTCTGATTATGCCATAGATGATGTGAATATTTTAACCCAGATGAACTGTAAGTATATATAAAAAATAAAGAATTCCAAAGATATTTGACATAAAAATTTTTGAAAAAAATGATTGAAACTTTGGGTATTGAAATTACTAAATAATTCCAGCCAATATGTATTAATAATTCCCCCTCCTGCCCTCAAAATGTTTTGTACTAAGTAATACTTAAAAAGCTGATTTGAAGATTTTGAAAGTTGACTTTGGTTCAGAAAGTACAATGTTACTAGTGTCTTAAAATATTAGAAATGAAAGAAAAGAATATTATAAGAAGTGAAGGATTTGAAAATTTGAAGTAATTACTGTCAGTGGAGGCATAAAGTTACTTCATATAACTCTCTAGTGAAACAAAATGGTGCCAAAAAAATAGCAAACATCTTTTCTGCTATGTTTTGGTCTTCTTTTTAAGAGATTTCATAAATGTTGCATTCTTTTCTGTCTTTTAATATTGATAATATCTCTTGCAGATTGCATTGGGTATATATTTTAATTAAGAGAAGCTCAATGATTGTCATATACTTGCATCATGATATAGAGAAAAAAGCAAAAATATTTTTTAAAACTATACCAAAGATATAACAAATGTGAATAATCTGGTAACATATTAATTTCAATCAAATTGAATATTTATTATAATACAAATTGCAACATTTTTGAGGCAAAAATAGATACCTTGTGGTGATGATGATGTACAGTACTTAGGATTCAGTTTAAAGTACAATATGCACTGTTATAGACTTTTAATTTCAGGTGAAAACCTTGCTTTTGGAAAAGAGGCATATGCTGGTAGTACAAATGCAGTTTCACCTTATCAAGCTTTAGATGGAAACCAAGATCCGATTTATTCACATAAATCCTGCTGGGAATCTAATGCTATGACAGATCCTTGGTTTGTAGTAGATCTTCAGAGATACACCTTTATAACCACTGTAACTATTACAGGGAGAGGGGACTGCTGCAGTAAGTTGAACTATGCACATACCAATTTGCTTAAAAGGAAAGCAAAGCATGATTTTGAATTTGTTGCAAGGATCCCTTTTTTTAGTACATGTAAAACATTAAAGGTTTTGAGAATTCAAATTGTGATCTTAGACTATTAAAAATATTGAAAAATATTTGGACCTGCTGGTAGGGTTACAAATATTACAACTGATTTAACACTCCATCACCCTAAAAAATTGTTATTATTATTATTATTATTATTATTATTATGTCATAAACTCATATATAGTATCTCACCTGACATAAAATGTGTTCCAGATGACCGTCTTCATGACTTCGTAATATCTGTGAGTGATGAGTTTGACATCGACAGAGGACATAACTCTAGTACTTGGACCTGGTGTTCTAACTTTACTGGAACATGGCCTGGAGGGGGAGCCACTGACACTTTTAACTGTGCCAGTCCACTAGCAGGCAGATATGTCTCCATTCAGATAGAAGGAAACAATGAAATTATGAATCTGTGTGAAATACAAGTGAAAGGAGATGATAATAGTGGTAAAGAATTCAGTCTGTTTAGATATTAGGCCACACTTTTTTATTTTTATGGATGACATCCTGTGCGCGCACCAATTTTCGTCCGTTCTCCGAAAAGAAAAATCACCCCCAACAAAGTCGGTTGTCGCAAACGTCGTTATTGAATTTGCTGGAAAATGAGCTTTCTGCATATGTGTGTTATCACCACATGGATATATGGCCCCTTTGCTGTCAAATTCATCTCTGGGATTACTTTCAAATTACAGGACAATTAAAGTTAGAATGGGGCCCTTTTTTTCGGATTGGTATGCCATTGATATTGGGCATGGAGATATCACCTTTTTACAATTATACTAGCAGCTGCCAGCGATTATCGCCCGGAAAATTTCAGTGACGTTCTGTCCAAAGCAGCACATACCAGTTTTTTTTTGTAGCAAAAATAGGGTCGACAAGAGCGGCGAGGTGTTTGGTGGACTGAAGGTTGGACAGGCCACCCAACCGTTTGGCTGCTTCGTGAAGTAGACAAAATGGCATCGACTGAAATGACCTTAGATAGATTTGGTAATATGCAGCATATCTGTTCATGACTTTTTTTACCTTTCTACAAAGTATTCACAGTGCTTTAATATTTTGAGAGCATGGATAAAGACATATTAATGTTAGTTTAATACGTGTTTCTGTGGTAAATTTGTGCATTTCTTTACTTAAGCAGTATTTTTTTTGGCCTTTTTTTTTTTTTTTTTGGCCCTCTCGCACCAATTTCGGGTCCCCAGAGGATGTCATCCATAAAAATAAAAAAGTGTGGCCTTAGTATGGAATAATACTAGCACGTAAACTAAAGGTTTTGATTTACAAAAGTTTTTCCATTAGAAATATTATAATAATCGATGCTTGTCAGTAATTCACATTTTCACCGTACTACAAGGTA
Source organism: Lingula anatina (assembly GCF_001039355.2). Next base: position 361,537 of record NW_019775136.1, on the reverse strand, counting down.
GGATGGGAAATTGTTTTTTTTTTATTTTGAATGCATTTGATTGCTTTATTTTATTGTTGTCTAACATATCTGCCCCACCATCTGCAGGTCTACCATACGAAACAAGCTGTGACTTTGAGAACTCCACCATTTGCAACTTTAATCAGCTCACATCAGATCAGTTTGACTGGACTTTGAAGAGCGGATCCACTCCTACTGCAAGCACTGGACCTTCTGCTGACCCTATAACAAAAGAAGGAATAGGACATTACTTGTATATTGAAGTAGATGGTCAAGTATGTAGAGTGCACCAAATTTATTATGCATTAATTAATTAATTAATATGAGATAAAAAAAATTCTTAGAAAATCTAGATGTTGGCTGCATTTCTAGTCTGGAACTGGCATCTGTTTGGTACATGTAATACAAGTTAGGAGAAAATTCTACAATATAGCTGATTTATTAAAAATACATAATATGTACTAATCCAACTTTTAGTCAAATGGTGCCATAGCTGCTTTGGAAACTCCAGATCTTGAGGTTCATCAGTGTGGATTAGTGACTTTGAGATTCTGGGCACACATCTATGGTGGTGATGTCAATGCACTGACTGTAATATTACTTGAAAAAGAATCTGGACAATCGACTTTTAACAGAAATATGAAACTTTTCCATCTAAATGAGGTCCGGAATGCATGGAAGGAACATACATGGATCCTACAACCATCTGGAATTACTCATTTTAAAGTATGTTCGTCTGCCTGCCTGTCTTATATTTCCATCTGTATGTCTCTCTGTCTGGAAACTTGTTTGTCTGGCTAATGCTTGTCAAATATATATATGTTCCAGAATCCATTTGATCTACCGTCCATATCCATTTAATTTCTTTTGTAAACTTTCACAACCTTAATAGTGCTTTTGCAAATAGAGTGATCCTATTTATGAAACAAAACAAAATAGTTAAGAAACTCACTGAAATTAGATGTTTTTCTTATTTGCTTATATAGATATTCTAAACCTTCATATTATTAAAAACAAGCAAAATATTTTTCATCTCTTTGAATGTGTATATATTTCTTTCAAGGCTTGATACATGTATATAGAACAGTTTTTATGTCCCCTCCTAATTGGATACCAAAGTTCTTGTAAATTAATTGTATTACAAAAGGTAAATGTAAAACTAAACATCCACATTCTTTTTGTAGATTCAGTTTAATGGTATTGCTGGATCTGGAACTGGTGGAGATATAGCTATTGATGGTATTAGAGTGATTCAGGTGCCTGGCAACTGTATAGAAGGTATGCTAAAGTAGAGGTTATTGTAACTTTTTTCTGTGTTTGTGTGTGTACTGAGTAAAGTTGTTAGAGCCTTTAATTTGTTTATTTAAATGTGTTCCTTAATATTTTGGCTTAAATTTTTCTATGACCTATTTTTGTGCAGATTTTAAATTATCTTGATCCTCAAAGTGGAGGGGTGTTTAAAAACCTGCATTTTTGCCTTAATTGCCACAAAACATGAAGCTGGACATGAATATGTATATGGGGGCAGTGGCAATAGTCTGAAGGTTTAATAGTCCGAAGGTTCATTGGTCCGAATGTTCATTATAGATCCTTCGGACCAACAAAACCTTGATTAAAAAACTGATGAAAATGCTACAATTTTTCGGACCAGTGAGCCTTTGGACTATCGAGACGCCCCCTGTATATGTATCTTATAGGTATATGCTTCATTTATTGACAAAGATTATGGTTATGTGTTATATTTCAGTAATATTTTAAAGATGATTGTCTGGCAGTTATCAAAAGCCCAAACCATGAATAATAATAACTCAAATAGTCTGAGGTTGAAAACAAATGAAGGCAAACCACTCTTGTCTTAATTGGGAGGTCCAGATCACCTTTCGCATAATCATTGATGACTGCCTCAGTCATTAGTTTATATGATCAGTTATTTTAACTGCATATTTGATGGTCTTCCATTATAGTTGTGTCCACCCCAGCATCCTTTCAATTTGACAGTGATAACTGTGGTTTCACACAGGATAAAGATGAAGAGTTGGAGTGGACTCTTTATAAGAGAGAGGCTCCAGGGAGGAGTAGCACTGGGCCACAGGCAGACCGCACGGGGAATGATGGATTTTACTACCTGCTGGAGCCCAGATATCAGGTACATGTGCTACCTCTCTGGTAATGTATTTGACGGGGATCTGGGGGGGGGGGCAGGCATAAGGGGGAGGGCAGCATAATTAACATCTTTGAAAACCGTACCACCAATGTGATGCATTCCTTCTCAAGTGATCACACAAGCTCTTAAATGATTTTATGTATTTTGAGACTGTTTCAAATCATACATAAATAAAATAATTAAGTTAAAATTCTGTACTGGTTGGAATAAATATGTAACAGTTAACAATTTAATTTTGCAGACTGCTTCTTCACAAGCCATAGCAAGGATAAGATCCCCATGGATAAACATTTCCCAGGAACACTGCCAGGCCACTGTAAGCTTTGAGTACCATGCATTTGGATCTCATTTGGTGACTTTCAATGTGAAATACCAGATAAATGGCAGCAGCCAGGTATATACAGCATGGAGTCATGACGGCAGTAGTCAAGATCAGTGGAGACATGTGGATGTCCTCCTAAACACTACGGAGAGGTTCCAAGTAAGAGAGCATTTGGTTTAAACCAGCTTGATATGGTGAATTTTGATAATTCACAATGTTGAAATTTTGTTATGGTGATGAAATATATATCACATCTATCAAATATCCTCCTTGGATTGCATGATTGGCATCAGAACATAGTGTAGATTTTTGTCACTAATATCTGTCATAATTTCAGGTCATATTTGAAGGAATAAAAGCATCAGGTGCCACGGTGGATGACAGCTCTATTGCTATTGATGACATAACAATAACAAATGCAGCCTGTGGTATGTCGGTTGTGAACAATTCATCTCGGGGGGAAAATAATAGGAGAATATATTTTATCTAGTTTCGGAGCCAGTTTCTTTACAACCCTGAAAATATTTCTGTTGATTTTTACTCCTGGCACTTTTAATTACTTCTTCAACATTGGTAACAGCTAGAATTTTAAACATATATATATATATATATATATATATATATATATATATATATATATATATATATATATATATTAGTTAAACTGAGAATGTTTAGTATCTTTGAAAAGACCGGCCTGTATATTCTTTTAAAACAAGTGGCAATCAATGCTTTTTTTCAGGCTGCACACCTCCACCCAATGGTACCATGGCCTCTTACAGCCCAGTGAAAACCCACTATAGGAACTCAGAGGAGGTTCAGTACACTTGTGATGCTGGTTATTCACAGAGTGCAGGGAATATAAGCTTTACCTGTGGAGTGACTGGACAGTGGACAGGAGGGGCACCATTGGAGTGTGACCGTAAGTGAAATATCTGATTCTTATGGTTGAAACTGAAATTTTGTTTAGGAATAATTATCCCCATTAAGTAAACAAACATTTCCTAACAAGTTCCAAGTATTTCATGTAGATAAATGTTTAAGATAATTAGATATTATGATTTACAATATTTTGTAACCTCCATAAGGGCCATTATTATTTGGAATATTTTGATGATATACTCTAGGATGTAATGACCCTGGTGAAGGGGTGAATGCCACAAAAACAGTGGGGGGATATCAGATAGGAGGCGATGTCACATATGGTTGTTTCCAAGGCTACGATGTTGTCAATGGATCTCTAAGACTCACATGCCAGGCAAACTTTACTTGGGATGGATATCCACCAACATGTGCATGTATGTCAATCATTTTAGAGACTTAAATTTAAGTGTCACCCTTTTTTCTTTATCAGAACCTCAGAATTAAGAGAAACTATTCAAATATTAAGATGTATGAAATGGCAAAAACTGTTTTGATGATATGGTAAAAAAGAGCACTGTAGTGAACAAAATTCTCTTCTTGGTACATAGTTGTCCATAGTATTACAGAGATATTTCTGTATATGCTTTGTCTAGTAAGATTTATTGTAGTGAAATATGTTTTTTTTCCTCTCCAGACCTGGCAGATAAAACACAGTGCACCAGTCCTTGGGGTTATGGGTACTGGGGCAACTGCTTTATCATCAATTCAACAGAAGTATCTCCATCTGAAGCCAGAAGGAAATGTTTGGAAGTTGGTGGCTACATAGCTGTGCCTACAGACACTGGCATAAAGAGTCATCTTCAGAATGTCCTCTCCACATTACCACAGTACTCATCAATTTCAAAATGGCTGGTTGGCTTACACGATCCATATTCTTTAAATGTTTATCGCAGTGTTGATGGCTCCTTCGTAGATGTTACAGGTATCATGGATTCCAATGAACCATCTGATGTTTGGAGCCAATTCATGGTTATGTCACAGGGTAGTGGATATTTACTGCAGGATTTTAATGACACGGCTTCCTCTTTTATCTGTCAAAAGAATTATGGTAAGTTCTTATGGAAAAAAATAAGCAATCAATCTATAATATTTAGTTACACTTGATCAGTTAGAAAAAAATACAAATTTAAACTAATAAAAGCTATTTGATTTTACACACACACACACACACACACACACACACACACACACACACACACACACACACAGTTTTAAAACTATGTATAAAAATTACAAAATATTAATCCTTTTGTTAAGATTTTACTTTGTTACTTGCTTCTTGTCAGAATGAGACTTCCGTAAATATAGGTTTCAGATAATTAATCCATTGCTCTTTATTTTCAAGGATACCTTGGATGCTACCAGAAACCAACAACCTCTAAAGCAGAAGTAACCAGTGATAAACACATGTCAGCATTACAGTGTATAGAGTACTGTCGGGGACTTGATTACCCTATAGTTGCTGTGTCCCTCACTCACTGCTATTGTAGAACAAGCTATAATGATTTAGCAAAAGCAGATGAAATGATGTGTGAGCAGACGTGCACTGGGAATTCCCTGGAAAACTGTGGCGGTGCCAATCATGCCCTTTTGTTTATAGGCCGTAAGTATTGATGGCAGATACAATGTACATGTACCTTTAGTTTGAGAAGGATAAGAAGGAATTATATTTTCCTTTGTTTTTGTGGTAAAACAAAAAGAAATGTGTCTAAATTTCACTGAATTTCATTGAACTGGGCAAACTTATTTTTAATCATTTATCATACTTAGGTGTTTTTTAAAGGAACAGGTAAACAACCAATTTTAATTAGTTGTTAAAACATTCATAAGATTATTCATTGATTTTGCCAAGATAGCAGTGTTATTGCATTGGTGTTATATTTTTTCATTTCCCCAGCAATGTATCACTTGCGAGCATTAACTTGTGAATCTCTAAAAAGTCAAGGTGTGGTTCTTCCTGGTAAATACTGGATACGCCCTGATGGGAAAGAGGTTTCTTTGAGGGTGGAATGCTTCATGGGTATGTGTGGAACATAAAAAAAAAACATGCTTGAAATATATTCTGAAACTTTGTGATTGCTGTCAATGAATATAAAGTTTATACAACTTGTTAAATACTATTATAATGTTTAGATTGGAGTATCTGTCATTTTAGAAATTATGTATTGGCCTACATTTATCATCAGTATAATCTATAAAACCCTTTTCCCATACACACCTTTAGGCTAGTCGTAGGTAGATCAATCAAACTCTGTGGGGACTCAAGTTGAGTGCAATCAGCTTAACTGAACGACATGCCTCCTGGCATTTAGAAAAATACAGAAACGCTGGTGATTATAGAACGTTGGAAAGGAGAGGAGGCATGTCACTCAGTTAAGCTGATTGCACTATTTAAACAATCCGACAGAAATGTATTGGTCTATGCAGACCAATAGTGTGTATGTGATGGGGTCTAAGACAGACCTTGATTTTCCTGATTTACCTTTATCTTAATTAGAACCCTGCAGTGAGTCTCTGTTGTCATCCAGTCAAGTAGAAGTGTCATCAGAAGCAGCAGCAGCCAACTTTCAAAAACAAAACATTAAGTAAGATTTGTTTACATATCACACACACACACACACACACACACACACACACATTTATAGTATATGTAGTAAATGAAAACATACATCTTCAGACTTAGCAGTGTGATTCCCACCCCCTTTCTTGCTGGGTAAAACTTATTGCAAATCTATAGATTAATTTTTTTCATGTAGATCTTAATCAATTTTCTTCAAATTGTATGAATTTTTTTATGGAACATATGTAGAAAACAGGTTTTTATAAATGGTTTCTGATATACTTTTCCAGTCTTTATGATGAAGGTGCATGGGCTCCAAATACTTCTGATAGTGCCCCCTGGGTCAAGCTCACCTTTAATACCAGGCGCATTGTAACTGGGATTATCACACAAGGTAGGGTAACAGTAATGTTTTTCATAACAGGTAATAACTATAAAGATGATTAACTTTTGTGCTGTTGGGGAGACAATTTGGAAGGGTAGTTTGTGCTTTAATTTGAGAAAGTGAGGATGAGAGAGAGAGAGAGAGAGAGAGAGCAGGACGTAAGGATGGGAGGACGGGATAGTGGGGAGGAGATGAGATGCATAGAAAGCTAAAAACATAAATTTTCTCTGCTCTTAGGAGGGTATACCACACAGTCTACTTCAACAAACTGGATAACACGGTACAGAGTTTCTTACAATGATGAAAAGGGGTGGCACAACTATTCTTCCAATGGAACTCTGGAGGTATGGAGAGACATGTAACAATGACATTTGTACTTTTATAACATCTATTCTGAGACTCATAAAAAATGTTTATATTACCATATAAGTCTGAGTTGTTTTTGAAATCTACCATAATTGGCTTGTTAAGTGTTTGTGTTATCAAGAAATTACAGTGCATATAAGACCCCATTTCCAGAGATAAGTTCGATCTACTTTAGATCGACCTAACTCCCTAGGGGTTCACGCTAAATAGCTGTCAGCCGAGCGGACACGAAAGTTAATTACCCCCTTACAGCTTGTAGTAAGCAGGACGGACATTTAAGCCGGATTATCTGACAGTAATCTAGTGAGACTCCCCGCGGGGACAGGTCGATCTAAAAGCTCTGGGAATACAGCCTAAGTGTATATCTTAAAAATTTAACAGTGTCTGGGTATCTTACTGTTGAACATTAAGAACAACTGTTTTGCATATTCCTCACCTTAAGTGTAATATTTCAGCTGTCAGGGAACACTGATTGGAATGGCCTGGTTACACAGTATATGCAACCACCATTCATAGCAGATGCCATAAGTATACATCTTCTGGCCTGGAATGGGAGACCTGAATTGCGCTTAGAAGTACTTGGATGCTCCATTCAATCATTGGATGGTAGGTTGTTAATTTGTGCTTTTCACATACTAATATTTTGTTATACAAAAGGTCTAGTATTGTAAGTGCCATATTTAATTCATATTTTTGCTTAAACTATATATATATATATATATATATATATATATATATATATATATATATATATAATTCTAAGCTTGTAAATTAACTGTTGAGACTCTTTATTGATAATTGTAAGTAATGGGTATCTATATCAACAAAAAACAGAACTCAATTTTTGCCAAACATAATGTAATCAGATATAATCACAGGCTCTGCATATTATCATCTTATTTATTTTGACTGTAGTTTATTATAAATATATGCTTTATTCATACATACTGCACCAGACTGATCGAGCTTGTGAAAATGTACATAGATAAAGTATTATAATAATAATAATAAAATACATAGATAAATTACATATATAGAAATGTACCATTGTTACAACCACATGATTTATAATTATAATCACATCCTTCTGATAGGAGATATAAATCATAATTTTACTATTTTGATTTAGATAACGATAATTATGTTGGATGCTACATAGAGTCTAGTGGTGCTTTGTCAGAAATGCCTGTTTCTGCTGGTACTGTCACAACAGCAGATGAATGCATCAATAACTGCAGGAACCTAGATATGATCTATGCTGGAATCAGTGTTGGTGAGTTTCTTTGGTGTCCATGGTTGAGAATTTCATTATGACATTTCAGTTTATCAAAGGTTTTTGAAACATTAAAAAGATGATTTAAATCATAAAAAATATGTTGGAATTCATAAGCAGAAGATTTTTCTTTACAGATAATGTTCAAAATAATTTCTATTTGACAATGTGACATTTTCTAGGGAATTGTTCCTGTAGCAACAGCCTTGGCAGAATTGGTAAACTCAAGAAATCCAGCTACTGTCAGCAAAGATGTAGTGGTAACACCAATCAGTATTGTGGTGATGAGGGAATGCTATCAGTGTACAGAGTATGGGGTAGGTATTCTAAATCAGAAAACGGCAGGTACTCGGTTGAAAATAGGGGAAAGGCCTTTTGGACACTAGTGAATTTGAATATATAATAAAGTGGAATGTGTCATTTTAATGGGTGTTGTGTAAAAAGTTTCAAAGAAGACAAGTTTTGATGCAGTTTAAATTTTACCCCTTATTTTACAATATTTAGACTTTAAGGAATATATTTTCCAACTTTCAGGCAGGGTTTTTTTTCACATGAAATATGTGACATTGATGGACAAAAAGGTGTATTCAAGATAATTAAAATTCTCTGACATTTTTGCCAGTCATTTTATTTAGCTTTGTTTTTTTAATGATGTTTTTTCTAATTTTTAAGCAATTGAACAGAAACTGTTTTTATCTCCTATCCTTCCCATCCTATACAACTTATACAAGTAATGATTATGTGTCCTTCAGCTGGATTGTCAGTCAAACTCTGTTGACAGAATTATGTATGGCCATCTCCTTCAGTTTTCAGTCAACTTCCAAGGAAGTTCTACACACAGGATAACCCCAAAATGTGTTTGTACATACATGTATCTGTTTATTTATACTTTAGACTCTTACAAAGTACAATGATCATCCATGTGGCTTTAAAAACCTATATTGCAGATTCTCAATGCCCTCCCATTCCACAAGTATCTCACGCCAGATCAAACAGCACTTCCAGAACCCATGGTTCTGTGGTTGGGTATCAGTGTGATACTGGATATATGTTTCCATCTGATGCAGAGAACATAACAGCAATACAATGTGCACAGGCACAGTGGACACAGACACCCCCAGATTGCCAGGGTAAGTCCTTTTTTTTTTAAGAGAAACGACCAGTACAGGGGTGGGCTGAGCTGCTTGAGACATTCTGATTTGCTAATAATTTAAAGTAAAAGTTTAATTTGTGTTAACTTTGTATTTCATGATAACAACCATTTTGACTGTTTAAGATACACTACATATGAGAGGAAAAAAAACTTTTTTGGAGTGGACCATTTTCCTTATGATGGTTATTACAACTTTGATATTTTCAAAACAATTGGATGAATTTCTCCTTTGAAGATAGCAAGTAAATTCCATTAAAATAAACCGGAGGGATATTACAATGAATGTCTTATTCAATTTTAGTTGTGAATTGCACAACCTCGCCACCATCAGTTGCAAACAGCACCAGTGTGCAAGGAGGCATCAGATATGGGAGTCGNGATTCCCAGAGAAAGTTTGAAATTTTTGGTCAAATTCAACATTTTGTAACCACTAGCAAAGAATGACAGATATATTTATAGTAAATGTAGTAAATGCAAACATACATCTTCAGACTTAGCAGTGGAATCCCCACCCCCTTTCTTGCTGGCTAAATCTTATTGCAAATCTAGAAATTAATTTTTTACATGTAGATCTTAATCAATTTCCTACAAATTGTCTGGATTTTTTATAGAACATATGTGGAAATGAGTTTTTATAAATGGTTTCTGATATACTTTTCCAGTCTTTATGATGAAGGTGCATGGGCTCCAAATACTTCTGATAGTGGCCCCTGGGTCAAGCTCACCTTTAGTACTAGGCGCATTGTAACTGGGATTGTCACACAAGGTAGGGTAACAGTAATGTGTTTTTGATAACTGGTATTAAGATGATTATATTTTGTGCTGTTGGGGAGACAATTTCGGAAGGGTAGTTTGTGCTTTAATTTGAGGAAGTGAGGATGAGAGAGAGAGAGAGAGAGAGAGAGAGCAGGAGGTAAGGATGGGAGGATGGGATAGTGGGGAGGAGGTGAGATGCATAGAAAGCTAAAACATAAATTTTCTCTGCTCATAGGAGGGTATACCACACAGTCTACTTCAACAAACTGGATAACACAGTACAGAGTTTCTTACAATGATGAAAAGGGGTGGCACAACTATTCTTCCAATGGAACTCTGGAGGTATGGAGAGACATGTAACAATGACATTTGTACTTTTATAACATCTATTCTGAGACTCATAAAAATGTATATATTGCCATATAAGTTTGTTTTGTTTTTGAAAGCTACTAATGTTGGCTTGTTAAGTGTGTGTGTGTCTTCAAGAAATTACAGTGCATAAGTGCATATCTGAAATATATTACAGTGTCTGGGTATCTTACTGTTGAACATTATGAACAACTGTTTTGCATATTCCTCACCTTAAGTAAAATATTTCAGCTGTCAGGGAACACTGATTGGAATGGGCTGGTTACACAGTATATGCAACCACCATTCATAGCAGATGCCATAAGTATACATCTTCTGGCCTGGAATGGGAGACCTGAATTGCGCTTAGAAGTACTTGGATGCTCAGTTCAATCATTGGATGGTAGGTTGTTAATTTGTGCTTTTCATATACTAATACTTTTTTGTAAAAAAGGTCTAGTAAAATACTAATATTGTAAGTGCCATATTTAATTCATATTTTTGCTTAAACCATATATATATATATATATATATATATATATATATATATATATATTTATAATTCTAAGCTTGTAAATTAACTGTTGAGACTCTTTATTGATAATTGTAAGTAATGGGTATCTATATCAACAAAAAACAGAACTCAATTTGTGCCAAACATAATGTAATCAGATATAATCACAGGCTCTGCATATTATCATCTTATTTATTTTGACTGTAGTTTATTATAAATATATGCTTTATTCATACATTCTGCACCAGACTGATCGAGCTAGTGAAAATGTACAGAGATAAAGTATTATAATTATAATAATAATAATAATAAAATACACAGATAAATTACATATATAGAAATGTACCATTGTTACAAGCACATGATTTATAATTATAATCACATCCTTCTGATAGGAGATATAAATCATAATTTTACTATTTTGATTTAGATAACGATAATTATGTTGGATGCTACATTGAGTCTAGTGGTGCTTTGTCAGAAATGCCTGTTTCTGCTGGTACTGTCACAACAGCAGATGAATGCATCAATAACTGCAGGAACCTGGATATGATCTATGCTGGAATCAGTGTTGGTGAGTTTCTTTGGTGTCCATGGTTGAGAATTTCTTTATGGCATTTCAGTTTATCAAAGGTTTTTGAAACATTAAAAAGATGATTTAAATCATAAAAAATATGTTGGAATTCATAAGCAGAAGATTTTTCTTTACAGATAATGTTCAAAATAATTTCTATTTGACAATGTGACATTTTCTAGGGAATTGTTCCTGTAGCAACAGCCTTGGCAGAATTGGTAAACTCAAGAAATCCAGCTACTGTCAGCAAAGATGCAGTGGTAACACCAATCAGTATTGTGGTGATGAGGGAATGCTATCAGTGTACAGAGTATGGGGTAGGTATTCTACGTAAATCAGAAAACGGCAGGTACTCGGTTGAAAATAGGGGAAAGGCCTTTTGGACACTAGTGAATTTGAATATATAATAAAGTGGAATGTGTAATTTTAATGGGTGTTGTGTAAAAAGTTTCAAAGAAGACAAGTTTTGATGCAGTTTAAATTTTACCCCTTATTTAACAATATTTAGATTTTAAGGAATATATTTTCCAACTTTCAGGCAGGGTTTTTTTTCACATGAAATATGTGACATTGATGGAGAAAAAGGTGTATTCAAGATAATTAAAATTCTCTGACATTTTTGCCAGTCATTTTATTTAGCTTTGTTTTTTAAATGATGTTTTTTTCTAATTTTTAAGCAATTGAACAGAAATTGTTTTTATCTCCTATTCTTCCCATCCTATACAACTTATATAATGGTTATGTGTCCTTCAGCTGGATTGTCAGTCAAACTCTGTTGACAGAATTATGTATGGCCATCTCCTTCAGTTTTCAGTCAACTTGCAAGGAAGTTCTACACACAGGATAACCCCAAAATGTGTTTGTATATACATGTATCTGTTTATTTATACTTTAGACTCTTACAAAGTACAATGATCATCCATGTGGCTTTAAAAACCTATATTGCAGATTCTCAATGCCCTCCCATTCCACAAGTATCTCACGCCAGATCAAACAGCACTTCCAGAACCCATGGTTCTGTGGTTGGGTATCAGTGTGATACAGGATATACGTTTCCATCTGATGCAGAGAACATAACAGCAATACAATGTGCACAGGCACAGTGGACACAGACACCCCCTGATTGCCAGGGTAAGTCCTTTTTTTTTAAGAGAAACGACCAGTACAGGGGTGGGCTGAGCTGCTTGAGACATTCTGATTTGCTAATAATTTAAAGTAAAAGTTTAATTTGTGTTAACTTTGTATTTCATGATAACAACCATTTTGACTGTTTAAGATACACTACATATGAGAGGAAAAAAAACTTTTTTGGAGTGGACCATTTTCCTTATGATGGTTATTACAACTTTGATATTTTCAAAACAATTGGATGAATTTCTCCTTTGAAGATAGCAAGTAAATTCCATTAAAATAAACCGGAGGGATATTACAATGAATGTCTTATTCAATTTTAGTTGTGAATTGCACAACCTCGCCACCATCAGTTGCAAACAGCACCGGTGTGCAAGGAGGCATCAGATATGGGAATCATGTGAACTACACTTGTTATAATGGATATCAGCTTCCAAATGGAGCCATATTCACACAGAGCACCTGTCAGGCTGATGGGACATGGACCAATATTTTGGTACACTGTGAGCGTAAGTATACATTTGTTATACCAAGGGCACAAGGGCTATACATATGTCTTACTAATTACCTGGGGTGGACAGTCGTACACTCCTTTTTCTGGACTCCAACAAACCTAAAGGCATCCTGCTGAGCTAGAATTTCACATTTTGTAAAAAAAATGGTGAAATAGCTCAGTGTCTTTCTGCCGGAATATGTAACCTGACTGTTTGATACATAAACAAATTAATTTGACGAATAGCTTCTTTAAAGAGGTTTAGTGGGGTCAGTGGTGCATCAGACAAGTATGTCTCAGGATGATTAATTCATATATGGTGTAACTGCAATTTATAGCAATTTTAATAAATTAATTTGTTTTGGTAAATGCTAGCAAAACCAAAAGTGTTTGCTCTCCTCACTTTTTACCATATCAGGGATAACAAATTTCTTGACAAAATTGATGGGAATAGGCTGGCAAGATGAATAATAAATAAATATTACGAAATTACCCTTTCACAGCCAAGCATTGTGGCAGCAGGCCCTCAGTGACGAATGCG
>NW_019775136.1:276502-347813 GCF_001039355.2 Lingula anatina | reverse complement strand
GATGCAGTTTAAATTTTACCCCTTATTTTACAATATTTAGACTTTAAGGAATATATTTTCCAACTTTCAGGCAGGGTTTTTTTTCACATGAAATATGTGACATTGATGGACAAAAAGGTGTATTCAAGATAATTAAAATTCTCTGACATTTTTGCCAGTCATTTTATTTAGCTTTGTTTTTTTAATGATGTTTTTTCTAATTTTTAAGCAATTGAACAGAAACTGTTTTTATCTCCTATCCTTCCCATCCTATACAACTTATACAAGTAATGATTATGTGTCCTTCAGCTGGATTGTCAGTCAAACTCTGTTGACAGAATTATGTATGGCCATCTCCTTCAGTTTTCAGTCAACTTCCAAGGAAGTTCTACACACAGGATAACCCCAAAATGTGTTTGTACATACATGTATCTGTTTATTTATACTTTAGACTCTTACAAAGTACAATGATCATCCATGTGGCTTTAAAAACCTATATTGCAGATTCTCAATGCCCTCCCATTCCACAAGTATCTCACGCCAGATCAAACAGCACTTCCAGAACCCATGGTTCTGTGGTTGGGTATCAGTGTGATACTGGATATATGTTTCCATCTGATGCAGAGAACATAACAGCAATACAATGTGCACAGGCACAGTGGACACAGACACCCCCAGATTGCCAGGGTAAGTCCTTTTTTTTTTAAGAGAAACGACCAGTACAGGGGTGGGCTGAGCTGCTTGAGACATTCTGATTTGCTAATAATTTAAAGTAAAAGTTTAATTTGTGTTAACTTTGTATTTCATGATAACAACCATTTTGACTGTTTAAGATACACTACATATGAGAGGAAAAAAAACTTTTTTGGAGTGGACCATTTTCCTTATGATGGTTATTACAACTTTGATATTTTCAAAACAATTGGATGAATTTCTCCTTTGAAGATAGCAAGTAAATTCCATTAAAATAAACCGGAGGGATATTACAATGAATGTCTTATTCAATTTTAGTTGTGAATTGCACAACCTCGCCACCATCAGTTGCAAACAGCACCAGTGTGCAAGGAGGCATCAGATATGGGAGTCGTGTGAACTACACTTGTTATAATGGATATCAGCTTCCAAATGGAGCCATATTCACACAGAGCACCTGTCAGGCTGATGGGACATGGACCAATATTTTGGTACACTGTGAGCGTAAGTATACATTTGTTATACCAAGGGCACAAGGGCTATACATATGTCTTACTAATTACCTGGGGTGGACAGTCGTACACTCCTTTTTCTGGACTCCAACAAACCTAAAGGCATCCTGCTGAGCTAGAATTTCACATTTTGTAAAAAAAATGGTGAAATAGCTCAGTGTCTTTCTGCCGGAATATGTAACCTGACTGTTTGATACATAAACAAATTAATTTGACGAATAGCTTCTTTAAAGAGGTTTAGTGGGGTCAGTGGTGCATCAGACAAGTATGTCTCAGGATGATTAATTCATATATGGTGTAACTGCAATTTATAGCAATTTTAATAAATTAATTTGTTTTGGTAAATGCTAGCAAAACCAAAAGTGTTTGCTCTCCTCACTTTTTACCATATCAGGGATAACAAATTTCTTGACAAAATTGATGGGAATAGGCTGGCAAGATGAATAATAAATAAATATTACGAAATTACCCTTTCACAGCCAAGCATTGTGGCAGCAGGCCCTCAGTGACGAATGCGTTAGTTGTGCTTGATGAAGGCACAGTTGTCACATCCAGAATCAGCTACCACTGCAATCCTGGCTACCAGATAGAAGGTTCTGATGGCTTGGTACAGGAGGTCACTTGTTCTCTGGAGGCCCAGTGGAACACCACTGCACTGGAAAATTGCACAGGTTTTCTTAAAACTTTACTGTCCTGAATGATGCTTTTTGATCACCAAACTTAATGTAAAAGAACAGAGATATTCTTTACAGTGAATTTATAATGTGCCATACTGTTGTGGTTCATATGCAATAATATGTAATCAATATTGTAATGAGAAATGGGTAATCAATTTACCAATCATTATTTTTAAATAATATTTTTAAGAATGGAAAACATAAAATTGCATCTTTCAATCAGAGGCCCCTACCTTTGTTGGCTGTGTATTAAGTAATGGTGGACTCCATGGAACAGGAGCCACACAGAGTTTGGCTGGTATACAGCAGGCAGAAAATAACTATGCACAAAGATGTATCTCAGAATGCAAACAAAATGGCTATGCATTAGCTGGTATGTATGGAAATTTGCAATTCAAATTGACTTCAACTAATACCTAATTGGCTTATAACATCATATCACCATATGTAACAGACATCATGTTTCAGGCATATTGAGAATATGTGCCCACTGCAAATTCCCTATACCATGTGTCTTAAAAGAACTTTGCCAATTTGTAGAGTATTTATTAAAATTTAATAATGAATAAATAAAAGAACAACAAAATTTAAAGATTTGATTTACAATACCCATTTATATTGTTTGATGATGATGATCATATAGTAGTGAAAAGGGTTATAGTGCCAAATGAATAAATATAATTTTAAAAAAATTAAATAGAGAAAAATCCACACAAAGAATCTCTGTACTTAAAGGATTAAGTGAGGGAAGTACCTGTCAGTGTGGACAGACATACAGCACCGGTAAAATTGTGGATACAGCAACCTGCAACTTACCATGCTCTGGTGGTGTGGGGGAACTGGCAAGACAGCAGTGTACAGAACAGGTACGGTAATTACTAATTACTCAATCTTCTCAATGGGGGAAAATTGTGAATTTTATAGATAATTTTTTTTAGTCATATTTTCGTATAAAATAAAAACATTCCTACTGAGTCATTACAACAGATTTAAAAGCGTGTTTCTTAATATTCTATTCTATGCAGTAAAAGCACCACAAATGATGTATAGAAATGTTATTTTGTGATTATGGAATTAGATATCTGAAAGTTTGATAATTTTTGCCCATTGAAAAGTCTAATTATCACAACCTTTGTTCATTGTATCTCTCAAATACCAACACTACATGTGCATACATGTAAGCCAATTCATGGTAGACGTAAGAGAAAAATACCTGCAAGTTACCTTGGGTTTTTTCTAATTATTCTGCTTCATTAACCTGATCTGCACTTTTACCACACAAGACCTTGCAAAATGCAGCTTAAAACACCTCAGGAATTGGCCAGGAAAATACATTTTAACTAATTAAAATATCTCAAGAAAGTGCCAGTACTTTCATTAATGATAGATTATAGAACTTGACCAAAGTTTTGCCAAACCTTATAACCTCCCTGTTAATTAAAAACAAAAACAAAAAAACAAAAGCATTGTTTGGTAGTTAAGAAGTTAGACAAAGATGGTTTAGTCATGGGATAATACAAGCAATATTAAAATATATAATAATATATCACCTTGTGCTTCAGACACTTTTTGCCCAATGTTGCCAGTAGGATCAACAGCAACTGTAAACACCACCCAGCGACTGGCAGGAACTGTGGTTGAATTCATTTGCAATAGTGGCCATTTTCTAGCTGGCGGTGCAATTTCCGGTCAGACTTATAATTGCCTTCCATCTGGGCACTGGACTCCAACAGTCCAGTCTTGTATAGGTACGTATGCCCAGGGTATGCCTACTTAGCAGTATTTTCTGCTTATCAAACCACTACAAGTTTTCTTTTCTATTAAAATACAATAATTACTTCACTAGAATTAATCTTTCTATTAAAGTGATAATAACTCTTCGTTTCGGCCAAAAAATTAATTTTCCTGAAGTAAACAACAATTTTCCCACACTTACCAATGGTTAATGAATCCATTTTTACATTCAAAGTTAGTCCCTGGTTTTTTTCTAAAAAGTTTGTTTTTTTGTTAAAATCTCTTAAGAGATTTTAACAGAGTATAGCCATCAATGGAGGTCACGTGGTCTAAAGACAAGCTCAGATATCAGAATAATAGCTATAACAGCCGTTTTTGTGGGAAAACAGAATATATTATATTTTTATGAGTCACTCACAATGTTTTTATTGTGAAATACAGATTTCATACGAAGAGTTATTATCCCTTTAATTTGACCAACATTTCATTTAGTCAAGACGACATTTTTGTAAAAACAAAATTATTTCAATTACATAATGTTTATTTTAATAGATATTTATATACAGACACTGCATGTGTCTGTATTTATTCTGATCACTGTTTTTGTCTGTGCTGATTGCATCTGACTCATCTGTTTTTTACCCTTTGACTGACAAACCATATCGTTTTTTAACAGATATTTACTGAATGACTTTGTTTGGTAAAAAGGCAGGTTCCTTTGTAGCATTATTTTATAAAAATAGATTTTTCCTTTTTACATGTATTTTGGCAACCTTTGCCCCTTTAGTACAAAATGAATTATTATTATTTTTTTTTTTGTAAAGAGGTAGGTTTCTTTTGAATATCTATGTGATAGGGTTATATTTTACAAAATTTACTGTTACTGGAATATACTTGTTTATGTTAAAATGGAGTGATAGAAATTGCATCTTTTCTGTTGAGTGTCTGTATATTTGCCAGCCTTGCTGTCTAGTTAATTTTCTTTACTTAAATAAGAAACCCAATGATCCTATTTTCAAACCACATATTTTTAATCACTAGAACACCAAATTTAACATCATAAGCAGAGTTAAAAGGGAAATTATAGACCTATTATAATTTTTTTCCATTGATCATATCTATTGAGATTTGTAAATGTCACAGTCAAAACAAACTAAGACTAAGACAGTCAGATACCCAGAACTAAAAGGTAAGCCATCTGTTAAGTGCTATTTAGTTTTGAGTGTCTTTATGTCAAGGTGTGTATTACATGCTTCAAAGAGGCAATTCAGAGACATGCAGTAGGAAAGGTGAGTGCTTTAGTGTGATCCTTTCTTCAGTTTGTCTTGAATGGTGGATTTATGAATTGTCATAGGGTGAGGGTGTAGGTAAAATGAATGTGAGAAAAAGATCGGAATTCCAGACTCAATGAGCGTGTGATGTGGGTGACTTTGAAGACCATTGCAATTGGTAATGATGTATGACGGTTGTAAAATGGTTGATTTGTCTCTGAAGTGTATCATGCGAAGTTAGTACGCATATAGATATTGGCATTGTTATTGAATGAAAGTTTGGTGCTGTTAAATATGGCATGGTGTTACTGCATGTTTGAATGGAAATTGTTCTTGCTTGAAAAATGTGATGGAGTGAGGATGGGCAGTGTGCCTTTTAGGAAAAGCATATGCTGATATGAAATGCAATGGTGTGTAAGACATAAGTTGCATGTCTTTCTTCTTTAATAAAAAAAAAAATGAGCTCTGGTTATAAAATATCTGCAGACATAGCAATCAACTTATGTGCAGATTAGTACCAAAGGATTTTCAAAATTATCAAAATAATGTGATAATATAGGGAGGATTAACGGTTTTAAGTCAATAATTGCATATCAACCATGTTGGGAAAGTGGAAACTTTTCATTTTTATCTCTAGGGCAACTATCAATATTTTTTAGTGATTGGATAGGTGTTGAAAAAACTACGGAACAGTATCTCAAATTTTTTGAAGGTGGGTTCTGATTTAATCGGCAAAATTATGAATTATTAGCCTTTTCCTCAATGATTTCCCAGTCTCCTGGGGGAAGAACTTTGTAGCAAAAGGTCTATTCAAATTTTTTCAATACCAATTTGTTTGTAACATGTTCCCTTGCAATTACATCGATGGTTTACTAATCACAATTGATACTGATGGTGATTCCTTCCCAAACAAAGAAAGTGCCTCAAAGGCCAATAAGCTCCTTAGTGAAATTATTAAGCTAGGTGAGACTAGCTACTCAGCCTGTTCAAACTTCATATCTCTCTTATTTGTTCAAGGTACAACTAACCAGGCAATAAGCATGACATTCGCAAAAGCAAAATGCATTTTCATCCAAATATGTCTCTTAACAATGACTTTCTACACTGCTTTCTTTTTCTGTTAAATATGATACCCTTAATGTAAAATAAAGTCACACACACCTGTGTAAATAGGATTGATATTTTGGATTTATTCTTTTGTATAAAAGCTACAAACAGATATTAAATGTAGCATAAAGGGAAACTGGACTGAAATATCAGACAGCTTGATCCAAATCTGGCATTATGCTTTCAATAGAAAAAGTGTACCTAAGCTGAGGAAAATGCAAGATCTGACTTTGATTTCCAGGTGCTATGTACCACAAAATGACACTTTGAAAATATCTGGAATTTATTTCTTATATTGTACATCATAAACAAAATTGATTGACCAATTAAACTATTTTATTCAATTGAAGATCTTTATATTTATTGACCTGATTGTAGTAATTCTGCCATCTTTCCAACGTATGTATACATTGAAACCAATTCATTTTCAGACCTCAACAAAGATTTTTATATGATGAACCTTTATCTTCCAAGTTTCAGTTCAAATTGTGTGAAAAAAAATCCCGTGGAACTCTGTTTTAACATGTTCATATTTCAATGTTTCTATTACTCAGCTTTTGGGATATTTTCCCTCATATGTTCTTGTGAATATGTATCCAAGTAAAAATTGTGTGCTGGTGGAAGTAATGGTTGACACCCTTATCAAGATGGATGACATCCCCGAAGAACATTGAACAATTTTAACAAACTTCCAATGGACAGTCCAGTTTGCTTATATTCTGAATAGAACTGTGGAAATTCCTGGAGCGCTGGAAATATAAGTAACCATGATGAAAACA
The DNA here is from genome assembly GCF_001039355.2 of Lingula anatina. The sequence continues at coordinate 341,061 of NW_019775136.1, read as the reverse complement.
TCTCTTCATGAAACTTAACATTGCCAATGGATAAATCAAAAACGCATTTGTTTTCAACTAGAATACAACTGCAGTCATTAATCTGTATAAGCAAATTACATTGTGCTAAAATAAGACAATTATCTAACACCCCATTTCCATAGATTAGATCGACCTAACTCCCTGGGGGTTCACGCTAAATAGCTGTCAGCCGGGCTGACACGAAAGTTAATTAACCCCTTACAGCTTGTAGTAGGCGGGACGGACATTTAAGTCAGATTATCTGAAAGTAATCTAGTGAGACTCCCCGTGGGGATAGATCGATCTAAAATCTATGGGAATAGAGCCTTAATGTGCTTAAATGTTACCCTATCATTAAAAGTACTCTGTATTGTGTTGTATTTTATTTCTCCATTACTGAATAGAAAATATAACTATGAATTTGATTTGTTCAAATACTGTATTTTGGATATAAAAGCATTAAAATGCAATTATATATCAAAAACTACAACTGCATGTTAAATGTGTTTTATTTATTTGTGATGCATTAAATTTTCAATAAGAAAGATCAATAACATGACATAAAGAAAGTATAAGAATCTATAGCACTTGCCTTTTAAAGGCATAAAAGAGCTTGTTATACTCTAAAAATATTAATTTTCTAGGCAATTTTACCATTTTCCGGGCACAATGTATGCCTTCTTAAAATTAAAAATCTATTGCAAACAAACACACAAAGGAAAATAAGGCTAAAACTCATATATATATATATATATAGACAGACCGCCTTTAACACTTTGAACCTATAAGTGACAAAATAATACAGCAACTAAAATTTTTTTGGTCTTGACAACAATTTCCAAACTTAAAGTAATCTGCAGGGTCACAGTTTTTGAAAGAAATATTGAAATGAGAAAAATTATCCAATATGAATGGTTTTTGGAACTAACTGTATCTTAGTCCCTTGAATCCTTCTAATTAGTTTGAAACAATAAGTTCAGTAGTTTTAATAAAAATGGTTTAAATGATAACAATGCACAGAACTGGGTTTTTGTCAATTTTGATGCAATGTAGCATAAAGCTTAACAGCACCATCACCACCAATTTTGATGTACAACTGTTAATGTGAACATTTAGAAATTTTAACTAACATGCGCACAAGTCACACGCAGAAAATTTAAAATTAACAAAAAAATTTAAAATTTACAAAAAAAAAAAATTAAAAAAGAAAAAAAAATCAGACTGGTTTGCACAGCTGAGCTGAATGTTAGTCCTAAAGATCATTCTTGTAAGTATTTTTCTTTTATTGTTTTAAGGAGGTAAGAGCATAGCAGTGACAAATGTAGGTAAAGGTGGTTAAATGTCCAAATACTGTGTCTGTCCATAAAAACACATGCACAGAGGGATAGGAAAGCAACCTAGGGAAATACCTTTCAAATCTTGGTTTTGGAAATATCCTGGCAGAGGGAGATCATGCCAAACCAAAAATGTGCCCAGGAAAGTGGCATCCACAAATTCATCACACTGATGGCTGCTGAAGTACTTGGCCACTGAAGAAGGATGACCTGCAACATCATTATATTAAATATATTTCAATACATAAGCTACTGAAATTAAATAGGAAGACTACACAAAAACAACTGTAGTATATATTAGTTAAAGAGGCATACAAACTGAGAAAAAGTGCCCTATTATTGTTGAGATGATTTCCGAATGGTGTCTGAAACAATTTTGAAATATTTACCAACTTGTTTACATTGAAGATGTGGTATTTTTGCATCTAATATATTGCGTAAAGTACTTTACGTGCTCCTGAATCCATAGAACATGGGCAATTAAATTAAGTTAAAAATAAGCATCAATTAGGTAATTTTATTGGTCTGGACAGATGATGAACACCTCATGAAAAGTCAAGAGTTTAACCAAAACCATCATGTTAACAAGGTGTCAAGGACACAGAAGCCATTTCAGATAGCATTTACAATGGAGAGGCAGGAGCTAAAAAAATTGAATGTAAGTACCTTTCAACCATTCCTCAAATATCACATTTATTTTACTCTCGGCAGCCAGTAAGAATTCTGTTGCCAGCAACCTCCTCTCAGACCCAAATCTTCTGTAAAGAGCCAGAGCCAGCTTCACCTGCCAGCATTTCATGGAATCCAACCCCTGTGAAAGACTACCAATAATCTGAAATATCAACAAAACATTACCTTCAAAAATACAATCATTAATAAAATTATATTTAAAATCAACATGTATAATTAAAAAGTGTAGTAGCATCAAATGTTGAATGTTTGTTTGTATTTTTGGACAGTTCAATGTAACTGGACTTGAGGTGTGACAAAAACTCTTCTCTGATTGCATTTACTTATTACTATAGTCCGTTTCTATAATTAGAAAGCCTTTGTAAAACGTATTTCTACCCTTTTGCTCACTTGAAGCCAGACAACAAAGATTTTGGAAGATTTACCATTCTAAGAATTTAGGCTTCCCAGAACGGTTAATCCCCAGGCTCTGATTTGGTTAGATATCAGATATTTCTTGTGAATCATGCTGAGGGACCATTACCTATTATATTTTTCATAAACTAGCTGTTATCTTCTTTTCTGACAAACAGATAGAAGACAAATTAATTCTTGATAAATGGCAAAAACGCTTCATTAGTTTTTCTGGAAAGCAACTAGCTGTCCTGGAAATTTCAGCTCAGTGTTTTAAGAGATTTCAATTTTGGTCCAGATTTTAGAAACACACACACACACGGTTGGATCCATTAAAGTTTAGGAAAAAAATCCTATGCATAGACAGAAGACTTGATAAGATAAACAGGGGATTTACACTACTGGGCATAAGTTTTAAAACTGATCTAAAGCACATCCAGTCTTAACTTTTATTATGAACTATGCAAAATTAGAAATCAGTATTCATTTTATTGATGAACTTCTAGACACTGATAGACACTGGTAATTTTAAACCATTGACAGAACTTCTGAACGATGCTGATGATATTTAAACTTCCCTGCTGTGGTATACCCATACTATTCAGACTGGAAAAACCAAAATATGCATAAAACGATTCATTCATAGGATTCTTTACATGCACAGTTGAAGGCTTACTTACAAATGATGTGTTATCTTTGTCTTGCGAATATGTTAGGTGCATATTCACAGCAACATAACCAAAAGCCCTTCCAAATGAAACCATTCATTGTAACATTTATTCTGGGCATTCCTTTCGAGGGCAGGTATAGGCATGGATAAAGAGTTTTTCTGCCACTGGGATAAGGGGTTTTCTCCAAACTTGATTTCAATTACTTGGCGACTTGAAGCCCAAAGCATACAGTCAAACTTTCCCTTCAAATGTCCTGAAGCAACAAGGTTAGCCTTGCTTCCCTTTTTTTGCTTCAAGCTTACCTACTTCTGCACTGTAATTCTAGTTATCAGATTTGGGTACATAGAGACACATTTCTGGCATAGGAGCATTTTTTTTTTATTTAGAAGTTACATTATATTGAACCAACAACATACTATGCTTACTTTAACACTTATTACTGTGCATTCATAAACCTTATTGTCAGGTAGAGTTAGATATGACAAAAAAAAAATCCATTTTAAATTCCAATTTTTTATCTGGATGTGAGTTTATTAATTAAAACTGAAAATTTTGAGACTTCTTAAATCTGCTTCACCATTCAACTTGATGTCAGTTATTATCTTTCTTTCAATTCTGTTTAATCCACACACATATATATATATATGCAATGCCTATCTATCTATTTCATTTTTTTTATTAGAAAAGCAACACCTGCTTCCAGAATATCAATTAACTTACACAAGAGACTAATTAGACTTCTGGTGTAAATCTGCGTGCACAAGAGCTTTCATGACAACATGCCAAGGTGTCAAATACTTGTGTCATGTGTTATAAAAGCACTTCAATGTACTGATGGCACTTACCTGGTGCAACTCTATGTACATGCTCAGCATCTCTGGTTTCTCCTGAGTCACACATTCATGGAGTAGTGAAGAAAGCATTGACGTCTGAGGATATTCCTGTGAAAAGAAAAGAAAGTCAACATCAGGCAGGTATAAACATTATTCTAATGTGACCCCAAATTCATGGAATGTTTTCAAAAGAAAAAAATTACAGCAGTACATATTTTCCAGAGATGAGAACTTTGGGTTATTTGAAAAATGTATGTTTTCCAGAAGTTCTCTCAGTACTTAAAATATTGACTTTTTACTAAATTTGTAGATTTATCTCTTACATTACGCATCACTTTAATGATAAGTACATATGCATTAATGGCTTACAACAATCAATACAGATTGTGCTTAACACTAATAAAGCACTTCCATTGTCTTGTGTTTATGGATCACGAAAATGAGGGAAAAAAGAATGATTGAATGAATGAAAGACGCCTGTTACAAATGCTTTAGTGATGGTAAGATGCTTGTGGCACACAATCTCCTAACAGTTGAAAAGCCCTTTTTCTCCAAGAACCTAAAGTTCAGGGGTATGTTTTAAATGCATTGTGCAAAAAGTTCACAAACTCTATCAGCAGCAAACAGAACAAGCATAAATATAAGTTTATATATATATATATATATATATATATATATATATATAAAGTACCCCTACTCTGAGTTTACCCAAAGGGTTTGTCTGATCTTCAAGAGAATCAAATTCATTTGAATCAAATAAATTTGCCTCCTGAAGATATGAGATAACACAAAATAGAGATAAAAACATCTGAAGAGAAAGAGAATACTTGTTAGTGCAGACTGGTGCTGTTCCCTGTTCATGACATTACAAAAGTCTACTATAATTCTTGGTGACTCTATTTTGGGACATTAGTACTTATGTTATCAAGCTTAGTGTTTTATTCCTAAATGTTAATACAACTGCTCATACCAAAACATCACTTGTTCTGGGTAAATCTGGATTCCATGCAATCTCTTCATTTTTTTTTTCCACCAAGTTTTTCATTTTTTGTTAACTAACCCAGGTTTCTTAAAAACTGGACAGAAAAGTATTAAATGGATAAGTACAAGAACAATTTAACAGCCAGAAATTTGGAGACTGTGCAGTTTGAATTTTATTTGTTTTTTGGCTGATGGAGTGTATAATTTAGATTATTTTTTGACATGCGGTTATTATCAGAGTTCTGTAAGGAACTGGTTGTAGTAATTTGAATCCGTCCAATGGTATGTACAAAGATGAACTCTTGCTTGCTATGTATCCACACCTGTTACCACTGATGTCATAACACTGGACTGATAATTGTGCATTATTCACAGTTGTTAATGTTTCAGTTTTCACATTATCAATGTCCAACATTATTAACACCTTACTTTACCACTAACGTCACGACATAACTTTGTGATTTATGTGACAATCCTTGGACCAATAATGTTGAGACATTTCTTAATGTTATAAGGCAACCATTTTATTGATCACCTCATGAATCGAGTGCAATCAATTGAAAGCTCACGGAAGTTCAAGATTTTTACACAAGCAATCAACAGAAGGCTCATCTTATTTTTTTATCCTGTTTGTGAAATGTAATGGTTTATGTGGAAAATGAAACTAAAACTTATACATTAATAGAATTATAAAATTCATTGAGATTAGTAAGTCAATTAGAATTAAAATTAAAATATTTAAGCCATAAAATATTTGCCAGACAGGGTATATTCTTTCAAATAAGAGAAAATACTCAATGAGCCTGCTTTCACCGTAAAGTGACCACTAAAATTCTTGTCATATTACAGTTAGGAAATGTTGTCACATTAACCATAACAAAAATGATGTTACATTATCTGTGTATCATAACATTACCAGTGAAGTTGACAATGTGACAACATTTATTGCAGTTGTTGCTTTGTTACATTAACAGTTGTAACAAACCTTCCTACAATATTACAGGATGAAAAAAGAAAAAAAGAGCCCGTAAAACTTTTTAAAAATCCTACAAATTTGCTGGACATAAACTTCAGATTGTGCATGATCATTCCCCAGTTTCTGTTATTTTGGTCACTTTGAATAAAAGTTACGTTCTTTTTAAAAATATGCTCCTAATAGCCTCCACTACATTGGCGGCAGACTTGCAAATGTGGCAAAAAAATTGTCAAATTTTCTAACACATTCCTCCTTTGGAATTTCCCAAAATTTTTGCTCTGATTGCTGCCCTTCAGTTCACTAATTGTTTGAAGTTTGCTCTGGTACACGTTATCCTTGAAATACCCCCACATATAAAAATCTGGGTGGTTCAAGTCAGGCGAATGCAGTGCCCACTCAAGGTCACACTTCCTTCTGATCAGCCAGTGACAGATTTTAAATGTGGACATTTCTAATCAAAACTTTGCCATCATTTGTGTTTTCTAGAACTTTTGGAAGTTTTTTTAAAGCATGTGCAGCTATCAATACAACCATAAACCTTGGGTAGCCTGGTCAACGTGAGACATGATTTTGAAATACTTAGTTATTTTTCTTCTCATTTCAAAGCTCGCTCCCCACTGATATGCTGCAGTTTTCCTGTAACAGTGTAAGCCAACTAGTTCACCTGCCTATGAGCAATCAATACCAAAGATTATGACAATCTGATCACAATTATATCCAGGTATATCACATCAATGAGAATACTACTGAAACTAGCTTTTGGGAAGTCAGGCATTGTATGACAAAAAAACTTGATGTAAGGTTAAATTAATTAACGGAAGCATGTAAATATATCAATTGAATAATTTGACCAATTTCTAGAAACCATGGAAAGCTGGACCAGCCAAGAGCTTTGCCATACTTGAACAGAAGGAAAATTGGAGAAGAGGCATCATATGGCAGTGAGTGGAAAATCCATCAAGCATCAAGTAAGGGGTCTCTATTTTAAACTATTACAAGTATAAGGGACACTGATGACAATTCCCAAACAATAAGACCCACTTCTTAGGATCAATTCCTTGTGAAAGATTTTAGGTCAAGATCATAACATTGGATTGTTGCTAGACTAATTACAAAGTAGATTTTATCATTTGTTTCAAATATATTCCTTAAAGAGATGACAACTGTTCATTTTGGCCAAAAAATTAATTTTCCTGGGATAAAGGACAATTTTCTCATACTAACCAATGGTAAATGAATTCATTTTGACATTCAAAGTTAGTCCCTGTTTTTTTTTCTAAAAAGTTTGGTTTTCTGTAATATTCTCTTAAGAGATTATTACAGAGTGTAGATATCTTTGGAGGTCACTTCATGTGATGGCATGCACAAACTGTTTTTGGTGGTAAAATGGAATTTATTATATTTCTATAAGCCGTTTACGATGCACTTATTGTGAAATATGGATAAGTTGATTAACTTACGAACAGTTGTTATCCCTTTGAGATCCCACACCCAATATGGAAGAAACATTGTCTATTTAAAACTAATAAATTTCAACTTCAGCAAAATTCAGACCAAGCCATCACATACTAGAAACTGATGCTAGTTTCCACCACCTATCAAAAATCACACAAACAACACTGTCAAATGATATGTATAGAAAATGCAATGCACGACTTGACATGCAAAATTTCAAAAGATACAGAACCAAATCAAATGTAGGAAAAAATATTAGTTTGCCAAAATCAATCAACTAATTGTTTTTAAAGCTAAATCCTCACCCACATGTGTCTTGAGAAGAGTGCAGTTAGTGAAACAATTAACCAATTGTGTGTATAATAGTGAATAGCATTCCAGACCTTTAGTGTATTTTCAGTTTCTTGTCACAAAGTTTAGCATATCTATCTAGTCAAATCTGGTTTTATCACAGAATCTATAATCATATCTGTAATAATATTCTCCAAATCATATTGAATTAGATATACTAATACATCTTTTTTTTATATGTCACACAATATTGTGGATTCAGTTACAAACATATCTAATTCTAATCAGATCCAGTTACATATGACAATGGCAAATAGAGTTAATATGTTCATACATGACACTGTGGTTTGAACTTCAAATCTCTCTCATGTAAAAGGTGACTGTGAGATTAAATAGAACTTGTAAAATGACAGAATTGGTGAATAAATTTATTAAATCATCATAACTAAGGTCTTTGCAAATAAAATTTTGTGAGGATTTTTATTTACCTGATCACTATGCTCTTTGCAAAATGATTCTGTAAATGAGAGAATCCTTGCATCTGAAGTAAACGACTTGATAACTTCAGGCTAGAAGAAAAACAATAATATTTCAGTGGAAAAATTCCAAGTTTAAGCTCATTAATATTTCATATAAAATACCCATTTTAATGATTTAAACAGATTAAATGGATTAATTTTCTGTTTAAATTAGAAAAATTGTGTACAGTAATGGGTGTGAGAAAATGCCCACTCCTGCATATGTACCACCAGCGAGGTACAACAAAGGAATAAAAACACAAGAAGATAACTACAGTTTTTTTTGATAAAAAAATTTTTCCTTTTTGACACATGAAGGCTGGGATGCCTGTGAAAATAAACCTTTTGTCCACTTACTCAAGCAAAATGATTTAAACACCAGCTTTTAGATGCATGATGTTTGAAGCATGGAATCCAAAACCACCATCAGATGGAGAAAATAGAGGTTTGGGGGGAGAGGGAGACATTTATTTAACAGCCTGGAAGGTCCGTAATGATATGACTCATTATTTCTAAACTCACTTTAAAAAAACCTCTGCATTATTAGCATCACTTTCTTGCTCAATGACAGTAAACACCAATGAATTTCAAACAATGAACCCTCAAAAAAAAAAAAAAAACATCCTTCCCAGTCACTAACAAAACTGCAATGTTTCAAAAAATATTTACCTGCACTCGCTGATGGCCACCTTTATCACTCACAAATGATTTAGCTAACAAGCTGTGGTATCCCTGAAATATGCAAGACCCATTGTCATACATTACTATACTGCCTTATTTTGATGCGTTGTTGGCTAGGATAATTATATTCATGCACTTCTAGTTATTTAACTCAATACATAAAATACAATGCTCCTTCAAGGAATATCCAATTAACACACTGCTCACATATATCGTGACTTTGTGCCTAATTTGTTGTCTTTGTCTGTACCTTTGGGTCTTCCATATATGTCAGGTGGCCTGCCCTCTGCTTGACATACAGAGTACCGCTGGTACTTAATATGTGTCTAAAATGTAAAACAAATCAATAATATCAGAACAAAGTTATTGCACAAGTAACCTAAACCTTTAGTTAACTATATGCTGTTGTGAAATATTTACAGATTTACCACAAATCTAAGAAGTTTTCCATATACATGTCTATGCACATGATATAAAATTTGGTTTCGTGTATAAAAAAGGTATTATCAGATGAATAAACGTAAACATTTTGAATACCCAGGTTGACCACACTCACTGTAGTTTATTCCAATTTTGGTCTGCGCAAAAAGAGACTGGCCAATACCGCTCTCCAGTAACAACAACCTAAAAATATTTAAAAATAAATACTTAGTTTGCTTGGTTCATTTTTTTTTAAAGCATATGCAGAGTTACAGTAGTTTTTAAAAAATCTTTACATCTTCTGTGAATAATTAAATAAATAAATAAAGAGTGCTACTTCCTAACTTGTGCTCTGAAAAGTTTGCATGCATCATTATGCTATACACACTGTACATATCTTCTCAGTGCAGTATCACTTCACCTATTTGCTCTTGCAATCCTCCAGCTCACTACCAATTTTGTAAAATATTTTCTTAAGCAACAGATTGCAATTCAAAATGAATTGATGCTGTTAAAAGTGAAACCACTATTTGAGTCTATGCAAGAGAGTGGATTATATAGGAATGGCAGACATTTGCTCCACCATCACCATTAATTCCTTTTTCTTTTTAGAGCACATTCAAAACAAATGATCCATGGACTAACTTGATCCGCCAACTATACATGGCTGACCCCACTTAAAAAGTGCTGCTGCTAATTCCCTGATGGTTTCCCTGCCTCCACACGCACCGTCATTGCAGGGGGCTAGCAATTAAACCTCAGAGCCGAGATTTTATCCATTTCATGGTACATGTGGAGGCGGGGAGACCATCAGGGAATTAGCAGCTTGCTTTTTAAGTGGGGTCGTGCATATTTAGTCAGCAGAACAGTTAGTCTGGCGATCATCAGTTCTGAATGCGCTCTTTGTCATTTCTGTTTATTTTAATAACACGCATTGGCAAACATCAATGTCTTCATATGTCAATGTTTTCTACAACATCTTCAAGCATTATTAACCTGACATTGATCAAATGATATTTATGACATATCTGAATGAATTACAGTGGGCTGCCTTTGCATAAAGGCCCCTTCAAACAACAAAATGTGCAATATCAGATTTATCATTTAAATAAGTATGTAAGGTCAACATTGCATATACAAGTCTTCTAATTTGATAGCAGGTTCAAATAAGCAAGCTTTATTGTCATTGTGTAATCATAACCATTATTGGATTCTTGTCAAATTAAAAGTTCACTTCCTTCTTGTTGTACAACGCATTGTGGTCAAAGGAGTCAGCGACCGACTCCACACAATTGTCCATAAACATCACAACTGCTAATGAATCCTAATTATGTCTTGCCATTCCTCACAGTTTCAGCATTCATTTCAGTAAAGCTCCTGAAGAGCAATTACCTACGTCAACCATGGTAGAAAAGAAAACCAAAGCCATACATGTCCATGTATCATCCAACAAAGCCCTGGTTTGGTGCCAGAAACCAAGTAGCTTGCATTAGAGACCAGTGCATGCTCCACTTTTGTAATAACATTCATCAGTATAGTATAACAAAATGGAAAATTCCTCAGCGTTTTACAAGAACAGTACAGACAGTTCAGAGTTTGGGCCAATACCTGTCTCTGTTTCAGTGATTGTGTTCATTGTGCTTATCCTGTGCATTGTTATTGGAGGCATAGGAAATTTTTCCACAATGGTAACAATTGTAAGACTGCCTGATCATCCTAAATCATCCTACTACCTGATTGCAAGCATATCAGCAACACACAGTTTACTCTGTTTCTTCGTCATGCCAGTGCACATGGCATCCTTGCTTGTTGAGGACCACGAGCTTGGGGGGGGACTGTGCGACTATTCAGCATATGCGGCAGCAATCCTTACAACAACGGCAAACTTGCTCTTGTGTGCCACGGCATTACAACGGTACATTAGTACCATGCACCCGAGCTGTTTTGGGAAGGTCAAGTCATCTAAGTACACAAGGGGTATGATTGCGCTATCGTATCTTTTACCCTTGATGTTATTTCTTGTTATCAAGTTTGCAGTGTTGGACGAAGCACCTGAATACACACCTATGGACCTGAATTGTAAAATAGCAACGAGCAGTCTGCTCAACTTCCTCCTGCCTGTTTTGTATGCTCCGTCTACTCTTATCATGCTGTGCTCATATTTGATGCTGTTCTATAAAATTAAGAAGATGAGATCCACAGTGGCACCTGTTCAGGATAACTTGGAGGTCAGCACCCCTACACCTATGAACGATTACATTGTAAAGTATCAACTCAGACTGACAAAGACGATTTTCCTGATCCTCACCGAACACTGCCTGACCGCTATATGTCCCGGATTCATGTGGCTAGCAGCGGCCAACTCTGAAAGTGACCCAAGAGTACTATCCATCTTGGCTATTCTCTTAATGAGAATGGGTCCAGTTTTTGATGTTATCATTATTTTGGTCGGAAACAAGTTTTTAAGGTTTCGAATAAAGAATCTGTATGCTCACATCTTTGGATATGACAGTAGTGATCCTAATTCTATAAATTGGGCGGTGTGATTATATTGAAAAAAAAAAAACAACTCATCTTTGGTCTCCAGTTAGGTACCTCACAGAGTGTAATATCTTTATTATTGATATTGCTTACTAATGTAAACTAAATGCAGATTTTTTCTGCTTTGATATAAGAGTACCATTGTTTTAAGTCCAAAAATTATCTAATGTGCAATTAGTTAAATTTTATTACTGCACTAGTACATTCAACTGGGTTTTAATGTGCCCATGCCAAGCAGTGACAAATGAGACTTGTCACAGTCGATTTTTTGTTTTTGTTCTGTTTTGTAATATCTTTTATTCCCTCATCCAAGACGATAGATGATACAGAAAAGTTCACAGTTCTAGGTCACTGTAAATAAGATATATAGGAAAGAAGTGTTATTGTAATTATCTTTTTGCTGAGAAAAGCATATTGTGTTTTCATAGGCAAGCAATGGCCATTAAATTATTTTTATCACATACTATGGATCATTGTCATGTACAAGTAAAATAATGGGGCCACTCTGTCTTACCATTGTTAGTCTTTTTTTCCCACATTGTATCATACTGACTTTGTAAGGCACAAAAATCCAGTAATAATGAACTTTCAACTTAGTTCACATCTATAGACTAAAGCACATTTTATGTATGTTTTTTGGCCAGATCTAATGGAATTTTATTTGGTTATATGATCATTTTTATGAGCAAATAAAAATGTATTTTAAAGAATACTAATTTCCATTGTGGCTGTGTATTGTTCTCTTAACATCAATGCTGAATTCTTTTCAGTGATGGTTTTACAATTAAAACAACACACGGGTGGGCTTAAAAGCTCTTCTAATAATATAACCAATTCAATTGGTGTGTGTGTGTGTGTGTGTGTGTGTGTGTGTGTGTGTGTGTGTGTGTGTTACAGATTGATTAAGCATCATGAATGTAGAGGACAAGCACAAATACTTTCATGTAATCAAAATAAGAGTTCATAAATAAGATTTGGTAACCATAATAATAATAAAATCCTTAATCTTATGAAACTTAATTAAAAGATTTAAAAAGTAGTATTGCCAATAAATCCAAATTAGTGAGAATGTGTAGGAATAAAGAAAAAGCCAAGTCCCAGCATATTACTATAACGTTGGAAAAGTCATGCTAACTGCATGTCATGCTGTTACTGCTGACAAAGTTCAAGGTTGATACTTGAAACAAGATCTCCGGATATCAGGCATGAACAGCTTACTACTCAAGTGTTGCAATGGGGTTTTCCTTATCTATTAATTTCCTGTAAACACACTGCTCTTCCAATTAAAGATAATGAGGTCGGGAGGCTAAATGTACAGGATTACCTGCTGCAGTTGGTTTAATTCCGGTAATAAACAAGGAGCCATGACCTGATACTCTTTGGGGGGACAGGATGAAGATGGCTGAAAATAGATCAAACATACAAAGATTTTTTTAAAAAATGCATTTCTTGAGAGAGAAAAAAAATGAACTGACAAACAAACAATCACCTCAGATATTTTACACAAATTACTAGGCTCACAGGCATTAAATCTCTTCTGGACATAAAATATGACAATGATTTGATCTAGTAATCAAAAACATTATACAGGGAGAAGGTTGAGGGCAATACTGAAGAAGCTTATATATTAAATAAATTTGTAATTGATACCAACCTTGACAGTAATTTGTAGAGGAACATAGCTTGGGCAGCCTGTGTCAACATCTCGAGGGATAAGAATTCTCGAGTCTGCAGCCAGCACATACAAATGCCTAAAAGCTTGAAGGTGATACCTGGAATTCATATTAAGAATTCCAACCCATTAAAAAGCTAGTTTCTGTCAAGTGAAGAGCCAATTGCAAATGAAATGAGTATGACCCACACATGCCGAGTTCATCAAATAATGTTCTGCAATTATTTAGATCATTGGTCTTTAAAAACTATTTTCAAATCATTATTTAAAATCTTTTAAAAACTGTAATTTTGGGTTTTCCCAGTCTTACAATAAACAAAACAACACAGTTACAAACTGTTAAGCAGATGTTAAGTTCGGCCAAAAAAAAAAAAAATAAAAAAAAAATAAAATAAAATAAAATAAAATAAATAAATAAAACCTTCAATAGCTTTCTCTAGTTTAATCGATAAAATCTAATTTTAAGTGGGACAGCTGCACATCCCATGAACAGTTTCCCTTGACTCACCTGTTATCATTGCTGTGATTGGGAAACTTTGGGAAGAAAGCACACAGCATAGCAGCCACAGCTTCTGGCTTGGTGCTCAGAGTATATCTACAATGTAAAATGTACAAATAATTGATAAACTTTGCTCCACGCCAACAGAAAACAACTGTCATCACCAAGTGAAAAAGCAAACACATAACTGAGCTTCTCATTAATCTAATAACTGTAAAGCATCGTTTTCCGTCTTACTTATTCTCAATTTTTGGATACCTCAATACAAAATATCTGAATGGCACTTGAATTGGCAAATGATATATCTCCCCATCCTTTCCATAATAAAAATATATGAAAGTACAAGAAAAAGTATCCTCATTTCACCTTCCTCCACCTAGAAACAGCAGCCCCACAGCCATGCTGACTGCCATGTGGGAGCCATAGAGGACATAGTTGTAGCTTGGCCCCACTCTGGTCCTCAACAGGCGGCAGATTCTTAACACCTCCAAATGACCAGTCCCAGCCATCACCTTATCAATAAATGTACATGACAGTATTAGATATTTACCATTGTTTTCAATTCATTTGGAATTTGTACTGGATTCTGCTAAAAAAAAAAAAAAATGTCACAATGGTCATTATCTCACTGCTTATTCTATTATTATCATTATTATATTTTTAAAAAATATTTAAATCATTTCTTAGGCTGTTGTTCTAATAAAGACCAACATAAAACAGCATGCACAGTTGACCTTTGCTTTATTGCCTCATTATGTGAAGCAGGCTGCAGAGAGAAAACTGACTAGATTATCAACACTCAGACTGTTTTAACTTACCATGGCCAAAGACAGTACCACCACTATGAGGCAGCTTTCTAGGCTACTCTTCCCAGCTTGTTCAATGGAGGAGGCAGTGTTCAAATACTGGATGAACACCTTTGCATAGTCCAGCTAGATTTCAGTAAAAATATTTCTTAATATTCCTATATCATATTTCAAAGTATATTAATATCTTAATTAGAAAGAATAGATGAATTTCATGTAAAAATGCTGATTAGGATGTAAATTAAGAAAACAAATATATAACTAGTTCACAGAAAACAATGAATTTGTTCACAGTTTTGAAAGTCTGTTGAGTTAAGTTTGGAAAACATAACCTTACCAAACATTCAAATGCTTCTTGATTAGCTGATCCAGCAAACTTCAGTGCTATTGCCATGCATCCTCCAGCTACGATGTTGCAGTAGGCTTGACTGCAAAGAAACCATGAAATTAACTAGATTATCACAAAAATCCTTTTTTTTTTCAAATATTTCATTCAACTGATATTCAAAAATAGGTTAAGTAGATAATAGATCTAAAAAAATAGTCTTTTTACTCTAATAAAACAAGAAAAGAAAACATAATTTCTACACTCCCAAATGGGATAAAGTTGGAATTGTAATTAAATCTTGTACTGGAGCTTTGTTTCATCCATATCTCAAGGCCTTCTCTAGGTGAACTGAAATTCGGCTGTCACCGATGTCATGTGGTTAAAAACTACGCGGGATGTCCCCCCAGTGCCCAGTCCCACAATCAGAGTGGTTGGTATTTCAGGGACCATTTCCATACCAGATCGTATTAGCAGGATCGATCTATCTCCAAGGGGTTTCTCACTAAATTGCATTTAGTTTAAGGGTGCAGGAAAGCTAATTACCCCCCTAGCAGCTTCAGTGGGCATGACAGACATTTAAGCTGCTCAAACTGAATGCAATTTAGTGAGAATCCTCTCGGAGTTAGATCGATCCTGCTAGTACAATAGGTTTATGGGAACCCAGTCTAGGACTGCCATGCATGTCAAGGGTGGGCATTCAATCCTCTCATGAATGACCCTTTCACTCCTCATTTGAACCAGTCCTCCTCCTTGTCGAGGATCAAGGAGTCTCTTGTTTTAAACATCAGTGGCAGTGATGTTCATTTTTAACTTCAGCTCGAGCATGAGATTTAATTACAGCATTCCATCTTTATCTAAGTTTAAAACAAATGGACGAATAAAATTTCCCAATCTGATTCCCATCTGGATAAACAATCAATATCATAGCTTGTTTTTTTAATGACTAAATGTTAGAAAGGATATGACAAAATAGTATTGGATAATATGAAAAATTCATCTATCATTTGTAATAAATACCTCATAGTTTCAAAGTCAGTATCACAGGTTGGATCATTTTGGTATTTATCCCTGTTGAATGCATACATTTTTATTACCTGTAAAGACATTAGATTACACCATGTAAACTCACATTACATATTGTCAATCTTATTTCATTTTCATTCTTAAGATTAGAAGACCAAAACCACTGACAAAACCAAATGACGTGACAACAGCAAATTGAAAACATATCAAGTTGAGTGGAACAGGCATCTTTATATCACCTTTCACCCAATAGAGGTCCAGTTTCACCAACACTTATAACACATTGGTTTTTCTGGCATGTTTAATTTTAGCTCATCGGCAGAAACAGGCTTGCATTTTCTCTCTCACACAGACACACAAAGAAAAAAAAGACCTTCACTCAATGCTGTGGTCAACCAAGAAATGGATGCCTTGGTTGGAAAGACTTATCCATAATGAATAACCACAATGTATTTTTGGAACATTGCTGCTATACCTGTGGAATATTCTGTTCAATCCATAATTTGGAAGGCAATACTGAATCCCACAAAACAAGTCCCTGACTGATAACCTATAAAAAATGAAGAAAAAAAAGTCACTGAAATAAAATATAACATATATTTCTGTTTTGTTATGAATATCATCATTTACAGACCTGACTGACGAGGCTGTGGTGCTAAAGAACCTGGCTTTAAAAGATTTGGCGCAATTAGGAAGATAAACCAGGTGTTTGTGTTCAGCAGCTTGGATTTTATGTTCTTCAAAGAGTTGATGAAGGATATTTTTTTTATGAGATGCTGCAATAACTAAACATTTACGTCACTACCAAAGCATTCTTAAAATCAAGAAAAATAATGAATCAAAATTCTGAATATTGTAATCCAGGTTTTTAACATCAAGATTTCACATTTTGCATTATGTCAATTTTTGTTTTCTTGATTTTGCTGGGCCCAAAATGCTTCATCTAAGGTACTATGATCATGTGAACTCTCTATTCAAAACNTTTTTTTTTCAAATATTTCATTCAACTGATATTCAAAAATAGGTTAAGTAGATAATAGATCTAAAAAAATAGTCTTTTTACTCTAATAAAACAAGAAAAGAAAACATAATTTCTACACTCCCAAATGGGATAAAGTTGGAATTGTAATTAAATCTTGTACTGGAGCTTTGTTTCATCCATATCTCAAGGCCTTCTCTAGGTGAACTGAAATTCGGCTGTCACCGATGTCATGTGGTTAAAAACTACGCGGGATGTCCCCCCAGTGCCCAGTCCCACAATCAGAGTGGTTGGTATTTCAGGGACCATTTCCATACCAGATCGTATTAGCAGGATCGATCTATCTCCAAGGGGTTTCTCACTAAATTGCATTTAGTTTAAGGGTGCAGGAAAGCTAATTACCCCCCTAGCAGCTTCAGTGGGCATGACAGACATTTAAGCTGCTCAAACTGAATGCAATTTAGTGAGAATCCTCTCGGAGTTAGATCGATCCTGCTAGTACAATAGGTTTATGGGAACCCAGTCTAGGACTGCCATGCATGTCAAGGGTGGGCATTCAATCCTCTCATGAATGACCCTTTCACTCCTCATTTGAACCAGTCCTCCTCCTTGTCGAGGATCAAGGAGTCTCTTGTTTTAAACATCAGTGGCAGTGATGTTCATTTTTAACTTCAGCTCGAGCATGAGATTTAATTACAGCATTCCATCTTTATCTAAGTTTAAAACAAATGGACGAATAAAATTTCCCAATCTGATTCCCATCTGGATAAACAATCAATATCATAGCTTGTTTTTTTAATGACTAAATGTTAGAAAGGATATGACAAAATAGTATTGGATAATATGAAAAATTCATCTATCATTTGTAATAAATACCTCATAGTTTCAAAGTCAGTATCACAGGTTGGATCATTTTGGTATTTATCCCTGTTGAATGCATACATTTTTATTACCTGTAAAGACATTAGATTACACCATGTAAACTCACATTACATATTGTCAATCTTATTTCATTTTCATTCTTAAGATTAGAAGACCAAAACCACTGACAAAACCAAATGACGTGACAACAGCAAATTGAAAACATATCAAGTTGAGTGGAACAGGCATCTTTATATCACCTTTCACCCAATAGAGGTCCAGTTTCACCAACACTTATAACACATTGGTTTTTCTGGCATGTTTAATTTTAGCTCATCGGCAGAAACAGGCTTGCATTTTCTCTCTCACACAGACACACAAAGAAAAAAAAGACCTTCACTCAATGCTGTGGTCAACCAAGAAATGGATGCCTTGGTTGGAAAGACTTATCCATAATGAATAACCACAATGTATTTTTGGAACATTGCTGCTATACCTGTGGAATATTCTGTTCAATCCATAATTTGGAAGGCAATACTGAATCCCACAAAACAAGTCCCTGACTGATAACCTATAAAAAATGAAGAAAAAAAAGTCACTGAAATAAAATATAACATATATTTCTGTTTTGTTATGAATATCATCATTTACAGACCTGACTGACGAGGCTGTGGTGCTAAAGAACCTGGCTTTAAAAGATTTGGCGCAATTAGGAAGATAAACCAGGTGTTTGTGTTCAGCAGCTTGGATTTTATGTTCTTCAAAGAGTTGATGAAGGATATTTTTTTTATGAGATGCTGCAATAACTAAACATTTACGTCACTACCAAAGCATTCTTAAAATCAAGAAAAATAATGAATCAAAATTCTGAATATTGTAATCCAGGTTTTTAACATCAAGATTTCACATTTTGCATTATGTCAATTTTTGTTTTCTTGATTTTGCTGGGCCCAAAATGCTTCATCTAAGGTACTATGATCATGTGAACTCTCTATTCAAAACAACCGTGAACACAACAACCTGTGTCATTTAAGCGCATTTAATTCAGGCACAGCATGCATCTCTTACTTACTCTAAGCATAAGGAAATCTGGCCTAACAAAATCCAATAGAAACTGTGTGTCAGGTGCCATCAACCACTGGGCAACAGCGCTGGCAAATGAGAATAGGAAATGAGAGATAATTACAGTCATTCTTGACCTTTAACTGTACATCAAGTACCATCAAAACACAACTACAAGATCTGAGAGACTCTTAATCATTCCAGATGTACCACCAGCTGGGTTAGGCACACAATTGGGATTAATACCCACAGAGACATACTTCAAAACATATTTAGATCCTTGCTCCAACAAAGCTTCCAGGTATTGTTTGTGACCCAGAAATATAAATGTATAGTAACAAAAAAGTGGGTTAATAAAACCTGGTCAAGGACTGCCAATCACAGACCAATTACATTCGGGTTGATAACTGCTGGATCTCTAATAGTGCCAAATCTAAAAACAAGTTTTTGTATTTGCTGATGATACAACTAAATTTACACTCAAAATGAGAATTAAACAGTGTTCAAAGTTGGTGTCTTAAAAGGAATATCTGTTACAAAAAAAAGTAAAAATCATGCTTAACTGGCAAAGCCCATTTCTGATAAAATCCACTTTTCCTAAAACTTGTGAAGTCTCAATCGTCGTAAAATTATCTTTGGGGCACCTTTCCAAAAACAATTACAAGAAGCTGGATTAACTCATCTTTTTTTTAATTAAGTCATCAGCTGTTGCATATCAAAATAAAAACCCGCTGTTAATACCCATCTTTAAATGAAAAAGCACACCAAAATGGTTAAATAACCAACTTACCTGTTATTGCTCTTGAAGAACATCATCCCAAGGGCTAGGGTAGCACCAGGGGAGGTCACATTGACATTGACTGCATCCCCTTCCTGAAAGATACCCCATTATTATCATATCTGGGTTAATTGGGACAAATCAAGGTCGAGGCAGGTCAAGAAAGGTCAAGGTTACTGTGGAGCAGCAGCAATAGTAATAGTATGTGATTGAATTTCAGTATGTTTATGTCACTTACTTTAATTTGGTAACTTGGAGATTTGTATCGCTCTTTATTTAGGCCAGTCTGAAAAAGAGATGACAATGCTGAAAATTAAATCTTCTTTAAATCAATTCATCAATTTTTTTCAAAATGTTTTTCTTTTCAAAAAGTGCTATTTCAAGCAGCACATAAAAGAGTACATGCAAAGAACTGTCATACCATGGGCCTTTTATGTCCTCCAACCATGAAGTGATAGAGCTGGTCGGCCATGTTTAGGTCAGACAATCCCAAGGTCTCACTGCCTCTCTGATGAAAATAAAGGAAATTGAAATATCTCAAATCATTCAGGCTAGGAGGAAAGGTTATCCATACATAAATATCTTTCAAAAAACTTATGTTGGTATCTGCTCTAGCATAACATCACTTACAATGAGTAAATGTATTATAAAATGTTCTTTTTTTTGCCTCAAGAAAACAGATTTATGCCACCATTTTTTTCTTACCCCTAACATGACCATCCCTAAGGCAAGTCCAGATGCTAAGGAGTAAGACTCACGGTCAGTAGCATTGTCCATTTCGGGCCCTGGAGGACGGCCTGAAATTAAGATGATTTCAGTTTGTTCAGGATAACTACAAATACTCAAAACTAAGTCTTAAAGGTGGAAATTTAGCATACTGATGTTAATAAAACAGTGAACTTTAAATATTTCCATATAATGGTTTTGCTGTAAACTGGTTGTTGAGTTTTACCAACATGCCCAATTAAAACAATTCTTTATTGAACAGAGAATATGAGCATCGTCTCCCAGTCTATTACAGTACCTATCACAGTCAGCATGAAATGGTTTTGCTGTAAAGTCTACCAAAATGCCCGATTAAAACAATTCTTTAATTAACAGAGAGTATGAGCATCATCGTCTCCCAGTCTATTACCTATCTCAGCCAGCAGTACCACAGCCACCCAATAATGGTTAAGCTGTAAACCAGTTGTTGAGATTTACCAATATGCCCAATTTTAAAAAAATTATTTAACAAAGAGTATGAGTATCATCTCCCAGTCTGTTACCTATCTCAGCCAGCAGCACCTCGGCCACGTGCCTGTGTGCCGTACCCTGATAGACCAGACCCATGCCCAAGATGGCCGACACTTGCACCACGTGGGGAACATCCAGCTCTGTGGAGGTAGGTGGCAACATGGCTGCTATGTGGATACTGAGAAGACGAACAGTCGCATGGTCCATTGTGCCTCTCCTGAAACATAAGGAGAAGAGTGAAGTAAAAAAAGGTAGCGCGATCAGTCATACCACTGTTATAAATTTGCTTTAAAAAAGTTACATTATTACTGTTTGCCATGGTTTAACATAAATATAATTCTTAAAAGTATATAATAAACTGCATGGGGACAAGGTTTGATATGACTATATGATATCAAACAATTTAGACTTTTTACAAACAAGATGAAGAGCAGCAATACATGATCAGAGTAAAATTAATGGCTAAAAAACCCAAAAATATAATAAAAATGTGCTAACACCATATATACATTCAAACTAGAGTACACTTCTACTTACTTTGCCGCAGCAATTCCCAGCAACAATCCAACACCTGTCATATCATGTCCCTACGGAAATGAAAAAAAAAAAAAAAAAAGTTGACATTTCACTCAAATATTTTTCCCAAAAATTTATACATTAGCAATCCAAAATTCACATTTTTTGGCTGGGATTACTAGCACTGAACCTGCACAATTTGACTTGATTTAACATCGCTGAAACAAAGTGTTTACAGAACTGGTGATAAACAACATACCCTGCATAAATAGTCGTGGACATTCATGGTTGCCAGATTGGAGAGATGACCATTCAAACCCAGGGCCATTAAGAAGCCTGCATGTTCATTGGTCAACTCATTACTTTTTGGTTTGTTATAGATGATCCATGTAGAATCAACCTAAAAAAGGAGTAACCTTAGCTATAATGATGAAGATCATATCCTATGTTAATATTGTGGGCGGTTAAAAATGTCACTGCACTTCCATTTGCCATTAGCTGATATATCACAAATTTTCTTATCATATTGATGCACCTGGCAAAAAAGGATAAATTCATATCTGTATCTGTAAAATTGTGGTATAGAGATTTCTTAATTTGATAATACTAAGTAAACACATTTAAACTGATCAAGACAGTAACCATTCTAAAAGTTAAGTAAAGTTTGGTTCTTATGTACTGCTTAACATTATATATATATAATGTTAAGCAGTACATAAGAACCAAACTTTACTTAATATATGTAATGTTAAGCAGTACATAAGAACCAGCATGGCTTACAATACAATTTTGGTGAAATTTTACAATGGCCACCTGGTCATTTTTGGCCAAGATACAGAATGAGTGTTGACGCTCTTGCCTCCCTGGGGAGGATACTACCTGAGAGGAGTTGGCAATCTTAAGTCCTGCTGCAACTCCATTGTGGAACTGTGGCCACACATTCATGTTGGCTGGGGTCTCGATGTGACTCAGGTCTATGGTCGTGTTTCTAGAAAAATCGAAGCAAGAATTCTTTAGTTGGTACCAAGTTTCTGAAGAGTACTTCACATCACAGTGTAATTGTTAATGGAACTTTAATTTTTTTCACATATAGTCTATTGTCTAAGTCACTTTCATATTTATAGTCTATCATTATACTGAAATGTCTTTTATTTTTAAAAAATGAGAAATAGATTAAAAGAGAAAAAATTTTTTGGCTTTTTGTTGCCTCACAAGTTAGATATACCAAAAGAAAAAAATTTAATCAAAACATTTTTATACTTATTATACCTTGGTGGCACACGTCCAGTGAGACAAAGTTTGGGAATGGGCAGTGTTTCTGTGACAACAGGGTGGTAAGTACTTAATGTAAACATACCCCTGAAATAAGAATTCAGCATCGATAACATTTTTCTCAAAAAGTAAAAGTTCATCATGCAATTATCATAAAATGTACAGATGAAAAAACAACTGAAACCATTGGTTTTACTTAGTAGCATTTTACATAGTAAACTTATTTCAATCTGGGCAACCAATTTATCTTGCATATCAAACCTCTCCAAGCACACTAGTTTAACAATGAATATTTTAACAAGAATTCTAGAATTTCACTGTTCTTTTCACCTTCCCAATGGGAGAGCCATTGTTCTGATGCAGATAGAGTACAGATGCCTGCTCTGCTCTTCTATGAAATCATGGTCGCTAACTTCAGGCTTCTGAGTAAGCATGATTTTGACAGGTTTAGAAGATCGTAGCAACTTGCGAACTTCCTGAATTCTGTGATCTTCATTGAACCGCAGCCTGAGCAGCTAGTATGTGAAAGCAGTTTGAGATCAGCTATTTTAAATTAGTGTTTATAAGTTCTATCAGGATGTAATACACAAGTTCACAAGGTCAAAATATTAATCTGCTGAATAAAGCCTACATTTTGACTAGATAATTCATATCATAAAGAATTAAAATGTGGCATGTCAGAAAAAGAAGAAAAAATTCTGCGATTAGAAATTTTGAGCACCTACTTGTTTAGATATTCATCCAATAGAAGTATTCCCTATAATAATTTGATAACATAAAAATTCATAATATAGACACACATCCTCGTTTCAGAATATCTCTTTCATGAACAGAAAAACTATATTGAAAATTTGCAGTACCTCCTTGTCTAGATTATTCATCCCATCCTCATCTTCTCTGACATTTTTGGCAGAGGTCTCATGGCTGCCTGGAGGAGCTGTGTATGGAGTGTGCTCACAGTGGACTTGCTTGGCTAAATCTTCCCTTCCTAGAACAGGTTACAGGAGATATAGATAGTGAGAGAGATTAGAGAAACAGACTTGCTAAAACATCTTTAGAATATTATATCTTGGGCCATACACCCCACATCAATTTCAGGTACTGACTGTTAAAAAAATGAGCATATTAAATGCAAAACTGATATTATGAACATGTTAATAACAGCTAAAATACCATTAAGATAATAGTGAAGAGGAAATGCTTCTAAATACATATTGGCCTTATTTGCTTCAATATAATAAAAAGATAATTACATCATAAAAATCCAATTAAATGAAAATCCAACACCCCTAAACTTACTACATTTAACCCTTACCTATTAACTGATAAGCTTCCTCTGGTAATGTAGAAGGTGGTGTTTCTCTACCATGGTAGATCGCTTCTCTCAAAGGCAATGCCACCCCCAGTAGCAGGTTTTCTATTGACTCAAAGGTTATTCCTGAAACAGATGGAGCATCCTCAGCATTTCTTTGGCTATATTCAACATGCAAACACTCATTTTTTTACCAGGCAATCCACAGTAAGAGAGACATAAACCCATATTCCCCTAAAGTAAAGGCTTATTCCCCTAAAGAAAAGGCTATAAATAGAAAAAGTAGATTTTTTTTAATTTTCATTTTTAAATTTTGACCATTTTAACCAAGTTACAAAAGCCTTACTAACCTAGTTCAGTCATCAGCTGCAAAATATTTGTAGAAATGGAGGCTTGAGATGATCCAGCAAAACTTTTGGACAGTGAGACATTAGTTGATGTTGGTCTGTGACCTAAAATGGAATCATACCATATTATAATGTACATTAATGTAACAAAATATTTAATGCAATTGGAACCATTTTGAAACCATTTTAACATTGGTGATTTCTAATTCCTGTCATTATTGATATTCTGGAATAAGATATATTGATGCTTATCATTATTCTAAGTATCTTCAAATTAAGTTTCAAGAGATTTAGAGTAACATCTTGCTATTAAAGAACCAGGACAAATAATATCAATCACATTATTCTGAGTTGATTCATACAGCAAAAATCCTCACCTGCAGCTGCGATTTTCTTTAAATATTTCTCTTTGTCTGGTTCTTGTCCACTGTTGGTACACAAGACTGTAAATAACTGAAAGATGGAGGTTTGATGGTTGTAATACTCCATGTATGAAGAACACAAACCTGGGTTCATGCGCCAGAAATAATCAAATATTTTTAATTCGCAAATTAGAATTCTAAAAGTCAAAATGTGTTGATGACCACCTTGAAAACTTACAATGTGTCTGTCAACACATTTTGCTTCAGTGATCACACTTACTATGACGATATTTCTGACTGACAATGTCACATTTGGAAGATAAGGGAACACATCGGGTTCTGCTCCCTTCAGCACTTGGTACAGCCATCTGTAGATGCTGGGAGGGTTCACACTGAAAAAATGGGGCCTGTGCATTTTTTGAAGATTTTCTGAAAAGAAAACAATAAGACAGTTACACAAACTGATTCACATAAAAGATGGATTTTAAAACAGACTAGAGCAGTTAGTTTAAAAAAAAAAAACACTTCTTGCTATATTAGTAAACTTGCATTAATATCAAAGTGTACACTATGAAAAATGTCTGTCAAAGATAACCAACCTTTCCGCATTTGTCCTTTATTAGAAGGGATAAATTTACATTTCTTTTTGACAAAAAAAAATACAACTTGACCCACCAGAAGAAAATTGGCTTCTTTCTTGCAACACATTAAAAAGATGTGGGAAATCTCTGCAGTAATGATCAATGTAAGCCTCACACTTTAGATCTCTGAAAACAGAAAAGTTCCATTTATAAATCTAGATTAATAATTTCAAATTACAAATTTGGTGACCTTTTCCATTAAAAATGACACAAAATGGTATGCTTACCAACAAAATTATACAAGAACACAATAAATTTTCACAAAAGCATTCTACATAAAGTAAAATACTGTGCAATGATAAAAACCAGCCGCTAAAACTGTACTCATTATTATTATTACCTTGAGAGCTGGTGTAGCACTGTTGCTATTGACTTCAACTCTTCAGAAAGTAGTCTGTTGAGTTTGGCATTCTACAAAGAGTGAATAAATAATCTTGTCAAAAGTTGATACAGTGACTGCGAGTCACTTACCATCAAACAATTCAATAACCTAATTAATATACACAAATCTCATAAATGCATCCAATTATGAAAGGTATTGTGAACCAGCAAAAGACAAAAAGGGGAGATGCAGTGTTAGAATTCACCAAAACAAGGTCATATAGTGAAATATATGATATAAATCATACAATATATAATGTCATATAATACCAATGAAAAAACATTCCATTGTACACCATCATATTGCACATTGTATTGTACTTGAATATTTGTTTCCACTGCTTTTGTTATTCATACCTCATATGCCAAATGTAAAGCAAACATGACTGCAGGTATGTGTGAGAAGAGCAAAGCTTGCACATCTGCTGTGCCCACTGTGTGACAGGAAAGGGATGGGGACTGTAAGGGAATCGCTTCTTCTACTCCCAGGCTGTAACTGTGGGTATTCTGACTGAGCTTGTGATGGTCAGAGGACAGCAGGTATTGCCAATCCTGAAAAAAGTATCACTTCCATAAAAAATGATGGTTAGGAATAGAATGATTCACTGAAACTGATAAATTTTTTTGATACCAATTATTAACCCAACAGCACTTAACTCTTTTCAAGACATAGCAATCGCTTCGTTATTTTCTTTATTGTGCTCACCTCTTCAGTTCCATGGTCTGATGTTCTTGCTTTCTTTGTAGTCATCACAGGAGATGCACTGCTGTCCATATTGTACTGTTACAGAGATGAAAGAAAGAGACAAACAAATTTCTACTGAGGTACGTGTTGGCAAATGAATTAGACAGCTTAAAAATGCAGTTCAACATTCACTTTGCAAAGTTTTGTGATAAAAAAGACAATATCCAGTTACCAAATATATGACGGTAAAATATGTTAACTAACATCAGATGAATAATCATTTACAAACATGGAACATATCCTATTGCCAACATTATATCACCTTCTTTGTAAGAGCCAACTTTCCCGCATCGTATCCCATCAGATTAAACATGCACTTGACAAACTTTGTCCATTCTGATTGACTGGAGACTATACCAGCTGCATTACGGACTGCATACCACTTGACCAGCACCTGTATGCCCACATCTCGGGGCAGAACCTGGCTAACTGCTTTCAGACAAAGCCTCACTGTATAAAAGTAATTGTCAACTTTCAGAAATCAGAGTAAGTGATGTATCCCATTCCTTGCTAATCATATAAGACAATATTTTAATCTGCTATCAAGTTAGTCAAATATTATTCATATTTTACAATATAAAGGAATAAAATTCCTAAAAAGTCACAACCTTAATAGGTTAAAGACTCGACTAAAACTTATATATGTTAGGGACGTTCAGAAAAAGACCTATTTACCTAAAGGGGATTCAGCAAGATCTGGTAGTCCAGTATGAAATAGCTGGCCATTAGCAAGTTCCTGTAAAAGACAATACAATTGTTAAATAACTTCTCCAACTTCATATCCAATATTTCATCAGATAACTGATAACAAGTGTTGATTCTATTACCCTTACAGCAAGATTCAGATCATATTTAACTCTACATAAATAAATCTTACAATAGTCAACCTGTATAAAAAAACAAAATTAATTAACAACAGTCTAGAAGCCTATTATTCATTAAAGACTTATGTATTAACACCCAATTATCCACCAAAACGGCCCTCATACCACAGTGAACTGATTCTCTACAGGATCCTTTATCCCTGCTATAATACTAGGAAACTGCCAGGAAGACAACTCTTCAGCCAAGGAACCATCTAGAAGCTGACTCGATTCATTGAACTCAGTTGGCACTGGTGATAGCAGATTTACCTTTAAATATTAATGAAAAAAGTATGACAAGTTGATAAATATCCACTTCAATCTAACATTTTATGTGGGGCACTCATATTAGTGAAAATGAAATGCTGCAAATAATAATAAACCCTCACAGACTAATAAACAATAAATTTAACGTTTATCCATATTTTTTATCCATGCATCTTTTTCATTCTCCAATCTAACACCTACAATCACAAAATTCCATAATATCATTGGCTTCAAAATGTAAAATTCAATTTCAACTTATGTATATATCAATATATTTTTCTGTCAAGCACCTATAATGTCTTCAAAAAGGCTTTCATCATCTTTAAGTAGTGACTTCTTCAATTAGTGTGTAATACCTCCTCCTCAAATCCTGTGTCCATGGCACTGGGAGGTCTACTGGAGGAAAAAGGTCCCCGCGCCGGGCTGTCTGGTACAGGGGGATAGGACAAGGAAGTGGAAGGCGTGGCCAAGGGAATGCCAGGAACATGGATACTGTTCACTTGTGTGGTGCCTGTATACAGCACTAGGTTGCTGCCAGGGTCCAGGACCACCATCATGTTTAATGTCTGAAATATATATGGATTGTTGTTATTGTGTGGCAATTAAAATGATCCAAACACCATGTTTTCTTTAAAGGACTATTCAATATCAAAAGGCCAAATTCTTTACTTTAACAACCAAAAAAAAAAAAATTCTGGAGTATTACAAATGTCTTTATATCACATACATAAAAATAAAATAAGTTCATTTCTATCATTTACATCATATCTTAAAGTGCAAAACCCTAAAAATGTGCAAAATGAATACTTTTTTCTGGAAGCCTACCTCCAATGGACCAGCATCCCTGGCAGGAATGGTCAGTGCTGTTCCAAATATCAACTGACTTCTGTCATTGCTCTCTTCAAATTTCAAACACCTGAAAGTAAAAGCAGAATTTAACCAATTACACTTCTGACCTTTATACTTCTTTTTAACTGCTGCAGATATTTTTGTCTGTCCCTCATGCGAGCCTGCCTATAAGTGCCTGTTTATTATTTCACTTAATATATATTAAGGGTAAACTGGGAAGACCTTTGATAACAGATTTCTTACCTAAGTTGTTTTTCTGTTGGTATTAAGTAGCACAAATACTGCTGTTCACGCAAGTCAGTGGTAATGAAGACTTTACTTGCACGGCCACTGTGCCTGCGACTAAATGATATAAAACACTATTAAAATGGAATCAATGTCATGCACTGCTAAATTTAACTCTCCACATGAGATTCAAAATTCCACAATAAATACATTTTAAACAACACAAAGAAATATAATAAATTCCATTTTATAACCAAACTGCCATTTAATGGCACTTCTCTTGCCAAAATGAAGAGTTGTTTTGATCCCTTTAAGTATATGTTAAAAAATAAAATCATCATAACGATTAGTTTTATATATGCCTGTTATTGTCTGAATTTGTAAACCTCTTAATATTCGATTTAAGTTCCACTCAATTCAAGCATTATCAACAGAATCACAAACACTGTGCCTACCCTCCAGTGATGCCGAGATCCGTCCACACTTGTTCCAGACACACATCAGGCGTCAGGGGCTCCCCCGCCTCGGCACAGGTGTCATTCCAGAGAGTGGTGTTGTGAGTCACTGGGGTACGAGACAGACACGCTGGGGACCGCACTCCAGGAGATGGAGTCTGGAACCTATAGAGACTGTTTGATGCCACAGACGGGGACTGCATTTGACTGAAATGGGACACGTTTGTTGTAGTGTTGGATTTAGGTTAGGAATTAAATTAGCATTTAAAAAAAAAAAAAAGCGTTTTGATAAGATGAATTCTTTTTTCACATCAGTGCTCTAAATTCTTTGTGTGCAGGAAATTCTACCTTTGGATACTAGTTTGGAGGACGTTCTCTACTTAATGCATTAAACATATAAATAGAGACATTACAGAGTAAAGACAACAATTAAACTTAGTGCTTTCCTGAATTACACATACAAATTGTAGCTGAAGCTTCTACAAAAAAAAAAAAAAAAAAAAAATTCAAGAGAAGGCAGTTGTCTAAAACTATAAAAGAATATCTAAGAAAACCCAATCAAATGTTTATAATAAATGCTTACTTGAGTGATGCTGATTGTGTGAGAGATGGACTACTGATAGAGCGTGAAGCAGGAGAGTTGACTCGGCTGGGGTGACTTCTGAATGGTGACATGCTGGAAGATGGCGACAGGCTGGAGAAGGTCACTCTGGACAGGGAGCTACTGCTGCTGGAATGACTGTGTCCTGGCAGTGGTGTTGTGGCAGCAGACTGGACAGGAAGACTGCCCATCAAGTCCATCCCAGAGGCTGAAAACCCTTCCTGGGTAATAATAGTACTGATGCCTTAAAATATAACTCACCTAAACAATAGCCAGGCAGCTCATTATTTAATGCAAGCAAAAAATTTTACTTTGTATGCTTCGATTTTTTTTCATCTCAGATACAATTGTGAAGATCATAGACTATGAAAATAAGGGAACAAATAACCCCATTTACTTTTCTAAATTATGTCAAAGACAAGTAAAATTTGATGATCTGGATGAATCACAGATGATAAATAGACTTAATTCAAAAGTTCTAAGTCTTAGAAATAACCCATGGCTTAAACAAATTCAGTGTCATAAAAATAAATCATAAATCTTGATTTACCCTTACCTCTAACTTTGCCCTTCTTATCTTCCATATAGAGTGCACCCCATGTACTGTGTCATACAGCACAGCAAGTGAGGGGTCCTCACTGGTGAACACTATCTGATGGCTGTGGCTGGTCACAAACTGGACCTTTGATGCATTCATGCCACCTAGGAAAATATATAATTTTTAGGATGATGAGTCTTATTGAATATTTGATATATTTTTTATCCATAAGGCCATAACATTCAATACTGGCAACAATGTGTTATATTGTTAAAATTGTTAAAATGATTAGGGTAGTGGGGTTATATAATAAAAGTGCCCTTCTTTGGCCAAATCTAGAACAATCAATATTCTTTGTTGCCTTCTTTCTTGTTGTGAATGGGACTATGAAGGTTTGGGGTACACTGATAGAGGAGACCTAAAAATTGTAGGTTTCATCATTCATATACAGTAATTTAAAACTGTAGCTGTTACAGCACAAAGGTTTTTTTTTTTTTGGCAAATCTAAGTTAAAAAAAAATATATATATATAACCAACTTTTAGCTTTTCTTTATTAACACAACATATTCATAAGCACCAGTGAATTGAAGAAAAAAATGACTCTTGTTGCGTAAAGGGGATTTTTTGCATAAATTAATCCCAACAAAACAATATTAAATTAGATCAAATATGGCAATGAAATCATATCCCTACTCAATCAAAAATATGACATATATTTGTCTGAGCTATATTCTCTCTGTATCACCTGTAGACTTGCTAATGACAGGTGCCAGCTCATCCAGTGGGTGGAGCATAGTGAAGAGGACAGGGAGTGGGGTCACCCTAGACCATACAAACAGAACAATGTATCTGTACTTAAATGCATGAAAATACCCCAAAGAATCAAACTAAATGAATTTTTTTTACAAAATTTGTAGATTACAAGACTAGTATTAATCTAGGATACATTATTCAAAAGCAAATGTTTAAGATCATTTATATATATAAAAAAAAAAACATATATGACAACTGCAAGACTATTCAAACTGATTAAAATACCAATCCCAATGATATTTATAAAAATTATTGTTCATATATATTACCTTTTAGAATTTGCCATCTCTCTGTGTGTCACAGTTCTCTCAAACATCAATCCATTCTTTATAACCCAGGCTCCAGATACCTATCACAAACATCAATATATAGAAACTAGACATCAGTTGTGATGAGCACACCAGAGGAGCAATAGATTGTCACATCTATCCCAGCCCAATTTCCTGACTGATTTAGGGAAATTATTAACTGGTAAAGTATCATTTTAATTTTCAAGCTATAGATAAAAAATTCTGTTCATACCTGAGTTTCATGGATGAAAGTTGTAAAAATTGAAAATTCTGAAAACATAGCTTGCATTTTCTCATTGCTTGAAGACCATATGAAAAATATGATCAAAAAGGAAGACTGAAAATCCTGAAATCAGGCATAATCCTGGAAACTTTCATCTATGGAGTTTGTTCATTATCAATTAATATTTATAATATAAGTATAACAAGGCATTTTACCTGGAATGGCAATGTGGAAATGTAATCTTTTCCCTCGTCAGTGAATACATTCACACACCCAGACTCCACAATACATATACCATGTTCTTTGTGACCTAGTGGCAAAATAAAAACATCTTACAAAATAATTTCTGTTCCAGCAAAATTGCAATTAAAAACAAACTGCTTTTTCATTGTAACTCTCACAAAAACCTTCAGAACATGAGTACTGAAAAGAAAAGATTTGTCAGTGCAAATTATAATTTTAATTTTAAAAGAAAAGTTTAATTTTTATGACACGGTTCTTCATTTAGAAAATGCATATATTGCACATGTTAAGAAGTTATAAGTACTTTAAAATGAACTAAATGTATCGAGTAACATTTGAAATACAAACCTATCATATCTAAGGTATTACTTTTCTGTTCCACATCACTCAGACTGTCAGGTAAAGTAAATGTGCACCACAAGGCCTGAAAATAATTATACAGACAAATAAGTAAAATAAGTACAGTAAAGTAGTTCAAACCATTTCTAAATATTTGCACGTCATAACATATATCCAAATGACAAAATCGTCCTTTTTCCAGATTCAAGAATCCTCCTGTAGGAGTAATTTGCAATCTTTTATCAAAAATGTTTTTCAAATTACATCTTTTCCTAATAGTTTGAAGCTTAAACTTAGTCAACTAAAAGTTAAAACTCCTAAACCAAAACTAAAGGGTATCATTTACCTGCTGTACTGCTGAGTCGACAGTGACAGTTTTAATAACCTTTCTGCTTTCCTCATTCCCTCCCCTGCTCCACACGACAGTGCTTTCCTTGATGTAGAGTTCCTCAATACAATTGTTTGTCACATTTTTCCTCTTGTGCCAGTGCTCCTTCTACGACAAGGAAAAATCAAAAATACATGTCAAAAGATAAAGACTAACATCATTTCATGTTAAGATCTGCTTCCTTTGCAGCACTACATTTGTGTCAAAACTGAATAGGCCGAGAATGTAATTATTTTTTCAGTTATAGTACAATACATGTAAAAAAAGCTTCATGCCGAGCATTTTGATAAAACTTTGCTCAGACATATTTAGGAATAAGTGTGTTATCTCAGACATAAATACCACACATGCTTACTTTTGAGTTTTCGTGTAAGGAAATATCCTTTATTGCTTTCACTAGCGGTATTCCATGTTCCAGTGTTGACGACTTCTTAATCTGCAGCTGTACTTTCCCTGGATGAGCTGCCACATGCCCCCTCCCATATGGTTCAAATTCTTGGGCTTGGTAGGCACCAATCATATCCTGGAGATCCAGTGTGCTTAGTTTGAAAGTACCATTAAACACCTAGAAACAAATTAAAATACACATATAAATAAAATCAAATAGACCACTTTTTAAATTCAAAAGATAAATAAGCTTTTGATATCTACTAGTACATATCTACCCCCCCCCCCCAAAAAAAAAAAAACATGGTTTTCAGTTTTCACTTTGATCAGTGTCTCTGCTCTTTAAAAATTGTGTTTGTTTTTTTTTTTATTTTGGCGTTATAATGTATTACGTGAAACTTCCATCTCGTTCAAACAGGTCGTTTTGGTGGTGAACATCGGAAAAGTGCAATTTAGCAAGGGATATCATCTGTCCCTATCTGATTCTAAAGGGCTTCGGTTAACGCGGTCATGGTGGAACGGTGGCGTGCTTCTTAATTATACAGTTAATGTGCAAGCAACAAGTGCCTATTACCTATATGATGCTGTGTGGATTCTTAAAGCAGTAGTGTAAGAAGATTCAGCATCTGCTTGTTAACGCTGAAAGTGCTGTACTTACTTCATTTGGTGAACGACAAATACAAGGCAAAATTCAATCCTTCGCGCCGCACCACGGACTGAAGACCAATTACCTTCTTTATAAAAATATATAGGTATAATAAAGCAAAATATTTATTAAGATAATTATATTAATTATTTCATAACAATTTAAAAGAAAATATGTACATTGAAATAGAGTGGAAATTCAAGCACCTGTTCCAAATGGTATTTGCTCCGTATCTATGCTTGACCCAAATTAATAATCACAACAAAGCAAGGCACAACGTAGTCAGGGTCTAGGGTGGGCTTAGTCTCTTAAGATTATCCCCAAGACAAAGAGCGATGTCGTTGTTGACGAAGGCCGGTGGTGTTGTTTCCCTTTCAATTTTTGTGGCATTAGTAGCGTATCTGCACCGAAGCTACAATGATAAAATCCTCAACGATCGCTTAGACTCTGTGTTGAGAGGATTGCTTCGCGCAGAGAAAAAAGTTGGCTTTGAAACACGGACTAGAGTTGCAGTTGGATTTGGCGCCTGTGTGGACGGATTTGTTAATGCAACTGATATTTTCCATAACTTAGGTTTCATTCCACCAGATATACCTGAGCATTACAGTGTGATAAGGGACCAAGATGAGCTAGGGAAAGTTTTTTCGTACTTTTTTAGACACGGAGCTGCTGGAGAGTAAGTAACCATAAAAGGACGGAGCACATTGATTGTTTACAAAATAAATAGAGCTGCCCAAAATACAGTTTATCAAGTTACCATCGTATGCAGACATATTTTTGAATTGGTTTGATCATAAAGTTGTAATTTTCATATTTAACATTTGCAAGGGCATGTTAGTCTTAATTCTTTTTTGACAAAGTACTACAAAAACATATGCCATATGGGGTTTTAAAAAGAAAGTACTGTGTACAAATGTATATTTTATTATTCTTTGTCAAATATAAACATCTTCACAAGCTTGTATGATTCTAAATAATTTATTTAAGTAAGATGAAATATATTCATTACCTTATTCTTTATTTTTTTTAACTCCAGGAGATATATTGAAAACAGGACTCTATTTGAATCCATTGTAAATGAGGCAAGGCGGCATTCCTTCACTAGGTGGGCAGTTGGTGGAAATGCTCCAGTGATGGCCCAGAGGTTTGCGAAAGAGGGATGTGAAGTGATGCTTGGAGCCAAAGTTTCTCCCCATCTTGCTGGCCTATTGGGATCAAATATTAAAAGTCAGTTTTCAGCAAACAGGCTTTAAGTGCAATATAGATTTTTTTTTTTTATGAATGTCTCAAAATGGCCATCTCATGTTGCTTTATAATTTTTGTTTTTATCTACAGTTGTAGCATAAGTTTGTTGTGTAATTTTTTTCAAAATTATACATGTTTAACAGTTTATACTGTGTATATATATATATATATATATATAATTAGGTCCATGCTTGCTGGATGGATCCTTTTTTGAATGAAATAGAATTAATTGGCATGCTTTTTTATGTTTTTGCTTTTTAGTTGCTGGAGACACAATAGACGATGAGGACATTCACATAGCCTTAGAATATGCTACAGGGACATCTTGGGGTAACTTCAAATCTCCAAGGGCCAACAGGTGTGTTGAAATATACATATAAAACGAATGGAAGGGCTTTTATTTTTCAAGTATTTTCTCCCTACAAAGTTTATATTTCTTGTGTAATTAAGTTACTGCAATTACTTTTAATATGCCCTCATATTTACAGAGATTTGTCATATGATGATAATGCATGGAATATGAATTTTGCATTTAAGGCAGCAATAATAAATTTTTACCTTTTTATTTTTTTCTTTAGATTTTTTATTCACAGTGACCAGTTTAATCCATACATTGACTCCCTTGAACTGTTCAGCCAAGCAGCAGCTTCTTTCTCTCCCCAACTACTTGTTGTTGGAGGTCTGCAGATGATGGATAGTTTTCCTTTCAAGCCAGGTAGATGACTTCTAAACAAGGGGTTGAAAGCACTCACAAAACAGCATTTGCATAACAATTAACAAAACTATTTAAGAATTAACACCTACATAGCTTTTGGATGAGGGGTGATTTAATTTTTTTGTGGTCAATTTATTAAAGTTATGAAGTGAGATGGCATACTCACTCCTATCACCATATTACATGGGTTAAATACAAATTTATTTAGCATATCTGATCTTCACATTTAGTAAAGCACTTCACAGATTTTAAGGGTGTCCTAACAGCAACAGATGCGATGCTAGGGATATTTACTGTGGTAGATGTAAAATATATTTTGGTTTTTATCTTATATTTTTCCAAGGGTATGAGACACATCTTTTTCTTTTAGGTGTCCGCAAAGAACGCCTACAAAAGCTTGGAGAAGTTTTAGCTTCTACTTCAAAGAAGACCATGATTCATTTTGAAATGGCCTCATTCAGTGAAGAAGCACTTTTGCAAGATTTGGTAGAGCATGTTATCCCATACTCAGACTCACTGGGGATGAATGAGCAGGAACTGCCCAATTTATACAGTGCTTTAATGAATGGTACTGCGACATTAATATCAGATGCCTATCCCAGGATTGCTCATGTGCTTGATCAGATGAGAGCAGTGTATAAAATTCTCGGTCAAACATCAGAAAAAAATAATAGGAGAAAACTGACAAGACTCCATGTTCACACCTTGGCTTACCAAGCAATTATAACCACCTCTGGCTCGCCATGGAAGAACACCATGTCTGCTGCTGCTAAGGCCTCGTTAACAGCAAATCGCCATGTCTGCGGGTCCAACTTTATTCATTTGGAAAAAGCAAGGTTAATTATTGATGAATCTTTTGCTGCTAGTCAGGCACACGGAAGCAGAAGGATTTCATTTGAGAATAATCGGCCAGTGTCATGTTGGAAAGAGGGCAACTACGAGTTTTGTGTTGCTCCGGTTCTTGTCTGCACCCAAGTGTTTCAAACTGCTGGAGGTGGGGATAATGTTTCTTCAGCAGGGCTTGCAGTGCAGATTTAGAGGGAAAAGTCCAAAGTCAGTTCAAAATATATAGGGTGGATTGAAAATTTACTACTTTAAACCACTGAAGAATTCTCCTTTATCATTCTATGAAATTTCACTTGGTACTAAATCAGTGTTGCCTCTGGTGCTTAAAAACTTTCACTCAAAAGCCTTGGTAACATCTGTGTAGTAATCGAAAATAATAGTCGATAAGTGCAATGTTGGAAAGAATCATTGAGAGGTTTCACCTTCGATTTCTTAAAATATCTGATTAATTGATCTCCTTCACACTAACATAATGCTTTTACACATCTTCTATTTGTCTTGGCTTCTACCAGGTAGACTTTTGATTACAAACTGTTTTGCTAATCTCTTTTACATTCTTTTATGAAGTCAGACACCATTTGGTGAAATTCATATTATGTGGTCTTGATAGTAGTTAATGTTGATCCATCCTATTGAAGATGGAGGGAATTAAGCATTATTAAAAATGCTAAACCATCACCAGGGAGACTTCAAACTGCTAGATACTGGCAGTGCTTATTATTTGGACTATCATTTTAGTATTCAGTGTCATTTGGATATTTCAGTATCATCTCCAAGAGGTAATACCAAGTAAGGTACTGGGTGTAAATTTTGTTGTACTATAGAGAATTATTTTTGAGAAGTTGAAATTTAAAGGGGAATGTATTTTATCTACACAACACACATCTTGTGTGCAAAAAAGCAATATTTTTTAAATGGTCCAAACTAAGGGTTTGTTAATCATTTACAGATACAATTCAGGGTCATAATGTTGTCTGTTGATTGGAAAGATTTTTTTCTTGACTGTTATATGTAGGTAAAATGATTTTGACATTTAGACATCAGTCAAATTTAAGTCTATTTTTGTACCTTTTATCCATACAGTTGGATAGGGTTAAGTGCTTTCAACTCATTTCATAATTATGTAATACACACTTAGCAATATTTTTATAGGATGAAATGCACAATCAGTTACTTTTTAAATAAGAACCCACTGTTAACCATATTGTATTGTTTTCCCAGCAACACTATTTTAAAGTCCCATTTAATTTTTTGTGAATGTCATTAAGTTTTTTGTGAATGTTTGTATCTCAACATGTATGTTTCAAAGGTGTAAAGACAGTGAACCATTTCATTACCAGAACCTGGTAATTTTAGATGTTTATTGCACTCCAAAGATTTCATTGCATGATTGAGCAATATTTTTGTGAAACAAAAATACCAATAACATCTGTGATTCAAATTTTACTTTGGAAATGGAATTAAAATAAAGTGCTCAACTTTTTTCCTTTGTAGTTAATTTTTTTTTTTCAAATTTCAGGTCATCTTTGAAGTTTGAAAATTTTATTAGATTTCCAAAATTTTTCTTTCATGTTGAAAGGCCAGCACACAAACATTACTAAGCCTTTTCATTTAATTCAACTGGAATTGGTCTTCTCTTTTTTATCTCTATTAAAAATACTTTCAGTGACTATTTTTATTTGATTTTATTTACATATTTTTAAAATTATTTTTTGTACGGTGGTTATGACAAGATTAAGCAAACAGTGGAAATTGCGAGATCGAACTCAAGGCCCTTGATAGAACTTGCCATAGAAATGGCCTCGATTTGCAAAATATTAGAAGATAAAATTTACCACTATGACCTGCTTGGCTGCACAACAGGTAAACCCACTCAGAATGGGATTCATAGAATATTCTGCACCACTTTGTCCTTTAAGCCTTTAATCACTTGCTGTACGAGGAAATTCACAAATAAGTAATGCAGATGTCTCAAGCACATAGCTTGCCTTCATAATTTATTGCATATTTCATTTTTTATGCCCATCTTACTTCTCCAACACACAGACACCAAGTTTTTGTTCAGTTGGTACATAACAAATCAACCGTTCATGCCTTCTTATGCAAAAAAGTGTGTCAAATCATTATCTTCCAGTCACAGTTCACAGTGTCAGATAATTTACTTAAAGATCTTGTAATCACAAACTTTCTTGCCACCGAACTCCCCTTCACATTCAAAATATTCCTTGACCATTTTCTTGGTCTCTTCGCTGTATGAATCAAGCTTCTTCCAACTATACGAGTCATAGTCAACCTGGAGGTCTGGGCTCAACTGTAACAGAAATTTCATCCATACATTGGCTTCAAAATGTAAAATTCATTTTCAACTTAAGTATATCAATGTTTTTTTCTGTCAAGCCCCTATAATGTCTTTTAAAAAAGGTTTCAGTGTCTTTAAACGGTGACTTCTTCAATTAGTGTGTAATACCTCCTCCTCAAATCCCATGTCCATGTCACTGGGAGGTCTATGGACTGTCTGGTACAGGGGGATAGGACAAGGAGGTGGAAGGCGTGGCCAAAAGAATGCCTGGAACATGGATACTGTTCACTTGTGTGGTGCCTGTATACAGCACTAGGTTACTACCAGGGCCCAGGACCACCATCATGTTTAATGTCTGAAATATTTATGGATTGTGGTTATTGTGTGGCAATTAAAATGCTCCAAACAGCATGTTTACTTTAAAGGACTATTCAATATCATACAGCTGAACTCTTTACTTTAACAAGTGAACCAAAGAAAGAATTCTGGAGTATTATATATGTCTTTATATCACATACATATAAATAAATAAATTCATTTCTATCATCAACATCATATCTTAAAGTGCAAAACCCTAAAATTTGCAAAATAAAGTTTTTTTTTCTGGAAGTGTACCTCCAATGGAGCAACATCCCTGGCACGATGTTGGGTAAACTGGGAAGACCTCTGATAACATATTTCTTACCCAAGTTGTTTTTCTGTTGGTCAGTGGTAAATATATCAATTCTTACTATTTTGGGGGTGCAAAAGTCATTTTTTTATACTGTTTTGGTGATAGAATGTGCTTTGAAGGGACAAAGAGGGTGTTTTAAATTACTTCCAAGATATATGTCTGTGAAGTATTTTTGGATATCAAAAAGTGGCAAATCCACCAAAAATATTCGTCCATGACCTGTATCTTCTAAGTAGCTATAGTCAATCATACAAGTAACAAATAGTAATCCGTACCCATAGATGTTTGGTGTTTTTCTCCCATCCTGAAGAAGCTAGATTATTTCTCACAGGCTTTACAAGATGAGGGGTGTCACTAAAATAGTATACGTTGCAATGAGGAGCAAACATGTTCTGAGCCTTGTATATGCTATTGTGTAGTCTGATCAGATGCTGGATTGGACTTGCTTTGTCACTAGTTGAAGAAATAACCTGAAATA
Source organism: Lingula anatina (assembly GCF_001039355.2). Next base: position 301,073 of record NW_019775136.1, on the reverse strand, counting down.
ATTACAAAAAGCTATAAATTTTATGATTTATCAAATGAAAAACGTGAAGATATACAAAATTGCAAAAATTGGGTAAAACCAAATTTGCACAATTACATTTGCCATGTCTGTAGGCTAATGTCCACATGAAATGATTTTAAACAACTACAAGGTATGCAGCTATTAATGACTAGATCTTAAAATGCAGTGCACCTATTCTTGATAACAGTCATTTGAAATAATTCCACATACCTTCGGCTTCAAATTGCACACACACTCTTAAAGTCCAATTGCTCTCCAAGCCATGCAAATGACATCTGGACATGCAATATTCCCAACACAATTTTGAGCACGAATGGATGTAGGACAAACCATCATATTGTTCCTTTTTTGGTACTCGACTTGCTGATAGTAAATCACAGGCTTATCAGCTGCAGTCCCATGGCTAGCAGCCCCCTCACTTGGGGGCAGCTTGGCATAGGACTGCAACTTGGGGTCAGTGATACCTGGACAAGGATGTGATGATGAGGCCCTAGCATCCCCAGGTTATGTTAATCTGAAGTTACATAAAAAAAAAAAAACAAAACAAAAAAAAAAAACAGAAGTTTCATTAAAAAAACCAGAAAGTAATGATACTAGTCATGGGGAAACTGCCTCCTACTAAGTTCCCATCTATCCACTAGTGTAACAGCAATGGGTGGATTGCTGCAGTGGAAAGCAGGCTCACCATGCTGAACACGTAAAGTGCCATATGCATGATTATGTATAATATATGGTTTAATAACCTTCCATTCGATATCCGTCGTAAGGTATATAAAACCAAGCTGTGATAACAATGCCATAATTCTAACCTGCATTTAAGTATAAGGACCTAAGGATTTTTTTTGGAGTGCAGGACCTGTGGTCCATCAGTACCTGCAAATTAAGTTTTCTCCATGTCTGATAATACACAAAATGGGTTATAATGTCAGTTTTGATGCTATAATACATGCATAACAGCAAAGTGGAAAACAAATTTTAATCATGCACAGTCAACAGGTGGGTTTGGTAACAAGGTGGTTTAAAAAGCACACTGTTGACGACTTTATGTACCGCCATGTCTGTGTCTGTACATAATAACAAAATAGATACATCAAAAATAATTTAAAGCATTCAAGCCAGGATTTTCACACCAATAATTCATTGAACCAAGGAGTTATAACAGTTATAACTCCTTGATTGAACCTACTTTCTTGGTTATGTCTCTACTTCGTTAGGATTTGGACAAATATATGATGCTGAGTGGATTCTTTTAGCAGTATAGTGTTAGATTATAAGAAGATTCAGCATCTGCTTGTTAACGCTGAAAGTGCCGTACTTACTTCATTTGGTGAACGACAAATACCAGTGGACAAATACAAGGCAAAATTCAATCCTTCGCGCCGCACCACGGACTGAAGACCAATTACATTATAAAAGTAAATAGTATGATAAAGCAAATTTTGATTAAGATAGTTATATTAATTATTTTATAACCATTCAAAAGAAAACATGTACATTGAAATAGAGTGAAAATTCAAGCACCTGTCCCAAATGGTATTTGCTCCGTATTTATGCTTGACCCAAATAATAATCACAACACACACAGCAAGGCACACCGTAGTAGGATTAGTCTATTAAAATTATCCCCAGTGCAAAGAGCTATGTCGTTATTGAAGAAGGCCGGTGGTGTTGTTTCCATTTCAATTTTTGTGGCATTAGTAGCGTATCTGCACCGAAGCTACAATGATAAAATCCTCAACGATCGCTTAGACTCTGTGTTGAGAGGATTGCTTCGTGCGGAGAAAAAAGTTAGCTTTGAAACACGGACTAGAGTTGCAGTTGGATTTGGCGCTTGTGTAGACGGATTTGTTAACGCAACTGATATTTTCCATAACTTAGGCTTCATTCCACCAGATATACCTGAGCATTACAGTGTGATAAGGGACCAAGATGAGCTAGGGAAAGTTTTTTCGTACTTTTTTAGACACGGAGCTGCTGGAGAGTAAGTACGGAACACATTGATTGTTTACAAAATAAATAGAGCTACCCAATATACAGTTTATCAAGTTACCAGCGCATAAAGACATATTTTGAATTAGTTTGATCATAAATGTGTAATTTTCATATTTTACATTTGCAAGGGCATATTATTGTTAATTCTTTTTTGACAAAGTACTATAAAAAAACATATGCCATGCTGGGTTTTAAAAGAAAATACCAGTACTGTGTGCATGCAACTGTATCTTATATCAAGGAGTTATAACTGTTATAACTCCTTGCTTATATTATTCTTTGTCAATTATAAACATCTTCTTAAAGTTGTTTATTCTAAATTTATGTAAGTAAGATGAAATATATCCCTACCCTTATTTTTTTATGTCTTTATTTTTTTAACTCCAGGAGATATATTGAAAACAGGACTCTATTTGAATCCATTGTAAATGAGGCAAGGCGGCATTCCTTCACTAGGTGGGCAGTTGGTGGAAATGCGCCAGTGATGGCCCAGAGGTTTGCTAAAGAGGGATGTGAAGTGATGCTTGGAGCCAAAGTTTCTCCCCATCTTGCTGGCCTATTTGAATCAAATATTAAAAGTCAGTTTTGTGCAAACAGGCCTCAAGTGCAATATAGTTTTTTTTCAGAATGTATCAAAATGTCTGTCTCCTGTTGCTTCATAGTTTTTTTTGTCTTTATCTAGCATAAGTTTGTTGTGTAATTTTTTCAAAATTATACATATTTAAGTTTTATAATTGAATTACTAGTAGGGCCATGCTTGCAGGATGGAGCCTTTTTTGAATGAAATAGAATTGGCATTTTTTTCTTTTCAGTTGCTGGAGGTACAATAGACAACGAGGACATCCACATAGCCTTAGAATATGCTACAGGGACATCTTGGGGTAACTTCAAATCTCCAAGGGCCAACAGGTGTGTTGAAATAATTATATACATATAAAACAAATGGAAGGGATTTTTCAAATATTTTCTACCTACAAAGAAAATATATTTTGTGTAATTAAGTTATTGCAATTACATAAAAACTTAAATATAATGTACTCATATTTACAGAGATTTGTCATATGATGATAATGCATGGAATATGAATTTTACATTTGAGGCAGCAGTAATAAATTTTTACCTTTTTTTTTTCTTTAGATTTTGTATTCACAGTGACCAGTTTAATCCATACATTGACTCCCTTGAACTGTTCAGTCAAGCAGCAGCGTCTTTCTCTCCCCAACTACTCGTTGTGGGAGGTCTACAAATGATGGATAGTTTTCCTTTCAAGCCAGGTAGATGACTAAATAAGAGGTTGGAAGCACACACAAAACAGCATTTGCATAACAATTAACAAAACTATTTAAGAATTAACACCTACGTACCTTTAGAATGAGGGGTGTGATTTAAACTTTTTTGTGGTTATTTTTATTAAAGTTATAAAGTAAAATGGCATACTTACACCTGTCACTATATTACATGGGTTAAATACAAATTTATTTAACATATCTAGTCATTTAGTACAGCACTTTACAGATTTTAAGGGTGTCCTAAAAGCAACAGATTTGATGCTTGGGATATTTAGTGTGGTAGATGTAAAATAGATTTTGGATTTTATATCAATTTTTTCCCAAGGATGTGAGACACATCTTTTTCTTTCAGGTGTCCGCAAAGAACGCCTACAAAAGCTTGGAGAAGTTTTAGCTACGACTTCTAAGAATACCATGATTCATTTTGAAATGGCCTCATTCAGTGAAGAAGCACTTTTGCAAGATTTGGTAGAGCATGTTATCCCATACTCAGACTCACTGGGGATGAATGAGCAGGAACTGCCCAATTTATACAGTGCTTTAATGAATGGTACTGCGACATTAATATCAGATGCCTATCCCAGGATTGCTCATGTGCTTGATCAGATGAGAGCCGTGTATAAAATTCTCAGTCAAACATCAGAAAAAAATAATAGGAGAAAACTGACAAGACTCCATGTCCACACCTTGGCTTACCAAGCAATTATAACCACCTCTGGCTCACCATGGAAGAACACCATGTCTGCTGCTGCTAAGGCCTCGTTAACAGCAAATCGCCATGTCTGCGGGTCCAACTTCATTCATTTGGAAAAAGCAAGGTTAATTATTGATGAATCTTTTGCTGCTAGTCAGGCACATGGAAGCAGAAGGATTTCATTTGAGAATAATCGGCCAGTGTCATGTTGGAAAGAGGGCAACTACGAGTTTTGTGTTGCTCCGGTTCTTGTCTGCACCCAAGTGTTTCAAACTGCTGGAGGTGGGGATAATGTTTCTTCAGCAGGGCTTGCAGTGCAGATTTAGAGGGAAAAGTCCAAAGTCAGTTCAAAATATATAGGGTGGATTGAAAAACTACTACTTTAAACCACTGAAGAATGCTCCTTTATAATTCTATGAAATTTCACTTCGTACTAAATCAGTGTTGCCTCTGGTGCTTAAAAGCTCAAAAGCCTTAGTAACATCTGTGTAGTAATCGAAAATAATAGTTGATAAGTGCAATGTTGGAAAGAATCATTCAGAGGTTTCACCTTCGATTTCTTAAAATATCTGATTAATTGATCTCCTTCACACTAGCATAATGCTTTTACACATCTTCTGTTTATGTCTTGACTTCTACCAGGTAGACTTTTGATTACAAACTGTTTTGTCTCTTTTACATTCTTTTATGAAGTCGGACACCATTTGGTGAAATTCATATTATGTGGTCTTGATTGTAGTTAATGTTGATCCATCCTATTGAAGATGGAGGGAATTAAGCATTATTAAAAATGTTAAACCATCACCAGGGAGACTTCAAACTGCTAGATATTGGCAGTGCTTATTATTTGGACTATCATTTTAGTATTCAGTGTCATTTGGATACTTCAGTATCATCTCCAAGAGGTAATACCATGTAAGGTACTGGGTGTAAATTTTGTTGTACTATAGAGAATTATTTTTGAGAAGGTGAAATGTAAAGAGGAGTGTATTTTATCTACCCAACACACATCTTGTGTGCAAAAAAGCAATATTTTTTAAATGGTCCAAACTAAGGGTTTGTTAATCATTTACAGATACAATTCAGGGTCATAATGTTGTCTGTTGATTGGGAAGATTTTTTCCTTGACTGTTATAAATAGGTAAAATGATTTTGAAATTTAGACATCAGTCAAATTTTAGTCTATTTTTGTACCTTTTATCCATGCAGTGGGATAGGGTTTAGTGCTTTCAACTCGTTACATAATTATGTAATACATGCTTAGCAATATTTTTATAGGATAAAATGCACAATCACTTTTTAAATAACCCACTGTTAGCCATATTGTATCGTTGTCCCAGCAATACTATTTTAAAGTCCCATTCAATTTTTTTGTGAATGTTTGTATCTAAACACGTACGTTTCAAAGGTGTAAAGACAGTGAACCATTTCATTACCAGAACCGGGTAATTTTAGATGTTTATTGCACTCCAAAGATTTCATTGCATGATTGAGCAATATTTTTGTGAAACAAAAATACCAGTAACATCTGTGATTCAAATTTTACATAGGAAATGGAATTAAAATAAAGTGCTCAACTTTTTCCCTTTGTAGTTAATTTTTTTTTTCAAATTTCAGGTCATCTTTGAAGTTGGAAAAATTTATTAATTAGATTTCCAACATTTTTCTTTCATGTTGAAAGGCCAGCACATACACACACACACATTACTAAGCCTTTTCATTTAATTCAATTGGAATTGGTCTTCTCTTTTTTATCTCTATTAAAAATACTTTCAATGACTTTTTATTTGATTTTATTTACATATTTTTAAAATTATTTTTTGTACGGTAGTTATGACAAGATTCAGCAAACAGTGGAAATTGCGAGATCGAACTCAAGGCCCTTGATAGAACTTGCCATAGAAATGGCCTCGATTTGCAAAATATTAGAAGATAAAATTTACCACTATGACCTGCAGGTAAACCCACTCAGAATGGGATTCATAGAATATTCTGCACCACTTTGTCCTTTAAGCCTTTAATCACTTGCTGTACGAGGAAATTCACAAATAAGTAATGCAGATGTCTCAAGCACAAAGCTTGCCTTCATAATTTATTTGCATATTTCATTTCTTATGCACATCTTACTTTTCCAACACACAGGCACCAAGTTTTTCTTCAGTTGGTACATAACAAATCAACCGTTCATGCCTTCTTATGCAAAAAAGTGTGTCACATCATTATCTTCCAGTCACAGTTCACAGTGTCAGATAATTTACTTAAAGATCTTGTAATCACAAACTTTCTTGCCACCGAACTCCCCTTCACATTCGAAATATTCCTTGACCATTTTCTTGGTCTCTTCGCTGTCTGGATCAAGCTTCTTCCAACTATAAGAGTCATAGTCAACCTGGAGGTCTGGGCTCAACTGTAACAAAGATTTTTTTAATGAAATACAAGCAGTGTTAAGAACTAAAACGAGCAAAAAAAAAAAAAAATTTGTGAAAATTCAGACTACAACTTTACCTTCCAATTTTTTTTTTCAACAGTAGCTACAGCCTTATCCTTAATTCCTTTGATAAACACAAGATTATACACATGAACATCACATTTCAGCCCAGGTTGACATCAAAATCGAGCAGGTTAAAGGGAACTTGAATGTGACACAAAGGGTGTTTGTGGCCACCAAGTGCTAGTAATACCTGCACTGGGACATAAGTGTAACTATATCGGAGGTTGGGAGTAGAGCAAGTACCAGGTACTCCTGCTCTATAGAGGCAGTAAGAAAAGTTTATGCAATAAAAAGTAATCTTACGTCAAAAGCTAGGCCTTGTCCTCTCCAAACCCAGACCCCAGAGATGGTACTATTGTTAGATTCACCAAACAGAATCACACTGGCAAAACCGTGCTTCCTCAAGCGATCTAGACGCTGGAAAAAGCCTGAAAACCACCAATTTTCAAAGTCAGAAAAGGTTAAATAGATATCTTAACTGTTAAAATGAAAAACCACCTCATTTTTAGGATATTTTAGAAGTTTCTAAAAAGCAATAACATTTTTTGAAGTGTTGATCTGCAAATCATAAAAAAATAATAATAATAATAAATAAAAAATTAGATGACAGTAAAAATAATTTAAAGACCGTTTTTGCAAAAACACCTGGTTTTGCCGAGAGAGTATGAACTCGCTTTATTCAGTTATTTTGCTAAATTTGGAATTAAAACTGTCCAACTAACACAAAAGTCACTAAAGTTAACCAACTTAATCCATTTCAGTTAATCTGTCACTCACCTCTTATTAAATTTATGCTCATAAAGGTTAGCTTTAGGTCCTGTGGATAATTGTATTCACAGTGCCAAATGGAAAATGCCTCCTTGTCGAAAATTCTTCCAGAAATATGGAAGAGCTACAGTAGCTGTGTCATTGTTGGAATACACTCTCTTGAATTCTTCAATGTCAAAAGTTCTGGAATATAAAAGAAAGACTTTTCAGTGGATTATCATTTATGTTTTAACACATTTTTATGTTACATTCAAACTCATAACCTCAAAATGATAACCCCTTTTCTTATTTTGGATGATCTGTAATCCATCCTTATAAATACAGTTAAATGCTAAAGGGAAGGCCATTTTTAGGAGCGCAAACATGCTTTAACTTGCAAGTATTTTATATATATTCAGGGACAATCCAACTTCCTCAACATTTGCTTAATGACATGTTGGTCATTTTAGGACGCGAGTTTTGTTATATATAAGAATTAGAATTTCAAATGGCAAGTGTAATGTACACAAGCATTTTTCATACAGTTTCTATGGTAGCAAATATTTTATTTCTGTCTTGAAAATACAAAAGAATCTCACCCTTTAGGCAGGTCAGCAAAAGGATCTTTACGTTCTTTTGGAGCTGGTTCTTCCTCCTCATCTTTCTCTTTTGCTGGTGGTTTCTCTTTCTACCAAAAGATATCAAAATTCATGAACCTAAAATACACACATTATTTGCAAAGGTGTTTTCCTAGCCTTATAAAGAGAAAACTTCACTTACAATATCCTAGTTTTTATCACAGATTTTCTTAATTCGGAAGAATGCTCTGAAAATTAATGTAACAGGTCTATTATCACGTAACAATATAAGTTTTCAGCTAACATACTATCTGAAAGACAAACCATTAAACAACATTCTCAAATCATCAATTTTTAACATGATACAAAATTGTAAAATAATAATATTAATAATAAATATAGTAATATAGCATCAATGTATGATATGATTTAGTCTGTCACAGGTATTATAACACTGCACAGGTGGAGGCATCAGTTGCTATACCTCCTGGTCTTACACAGTTGCAACAATATGCAATCATGCCTTATCAAAGGAGGATTTTCAAGTTTTCAAGTTATTTAACACCAAGATCTCATTATCACTGTAAGCTATACCTTCGGTTGTTGCTTGGGCTGCTGCTCCTTCTTTTCTTTTTTACCTCCTTTATCTTTGCCTCCTCCAGAGAGTTCTGCAAACTTTTTAGCTGGAAACAGAAATGCCAAACAAATAATAATAATACTGGCCCACAAATACTTTTGTTTTTTAACTTTTTTAAATGGTTCTGTAAAACCTACAAATGCTCACAATGTTTTTTTTTTTTTTTGTTTTTTTTGAAATTGCAAAAACAACTCTTCAAAATGTAAGACAAATTTTCTTACCATCAAACTGTGCCATTTTCTCACACAATACAACAGAACCGAGAACTGCTTTAAATTCTGGCTGGTTAACTAGAGTGGTAAACCAACGATTTGTATTCTGGTATGGTTGGCGGAAAGCTGGATCAAGAACCTGCAATTAAGTAAGTGAACTTCTACAATAAAATAGAAGCATTTATGGTTTTCAGATAATGTACTCAGGAAAAGATAAATCTTCATTTCTATCCAAAGGTTTACAGACCATTACGTAAGTCAATGTGCTAGAAGCATATGAATGGCATTTTAAATTATAAAATTATAGAAGTTTGAGTTGAGTCTGTCTCATGTAATTTAAGACTGTTGATGGGGATACAGCTTATGCAACCCCAGATCTTGTATAACGAGCTGGGGATTATTCAACATGAAGGCAAATGTGTCAATATTAGGCCTTTTTTGTGTTTGGTTTTTAAAAACAAATCAGCTTTTCAAACTAGATCAATGAAGTGTTAAAGGAAAGTTTTGTAACAGTTATCATAATTATTTGGTATATTCTTTTTAGCAAGACCCAAATAATTTTTATATCTTATTTAGCTTCATGTTCAGTTTTGTTACAACTGTTACCTACCATTACTTACCATCTTGTACAGCATAAGCAAATCGCAAGCAACAACTATATCTGCCAGAGAGACTCTCTCTCCCACAAGGAACGTCCTGGTTCTTAGAACAGTGTTGAGAACACCCAGCGCCTTCTTGATATCTTCCTTGGCTCTCTCGGTGTTCTGGATAATAAAGTGATCAATCAAAATTGGTTACACAAACCATTATGAGAATAAATAGCATTACTCAGTCCCCACAGTGATGAAACATCAGGCACCAAAACTTCAACTACTAAATCATAGATACATTGTTTAAGTAGTTTGTCAGACATGATTTAGTCCGTCACAGGTACAACAGCCCTGCACAGGTGGAGCATGTTATGTGTTTATGTACCTCCTGGTCTTACACAGATGCAATAGAGTGCACACATGCCTTTACAAAGGAGGATAACATAATGATAATTTAAATTTTCCTTAACTAAGAGGGAAAAGAGGCACGAAACATCACTTGCTTGTGAAATATGTAACAGGCTTGTTTTACATGTATATTAACTTGAATCGATTTTTTTTTCTTGTAAATTTTTGGTATTCAGGAATGGCATGCTTACTATCAAATCATACCAGTGTGCGTTTTTGTTTACACTTTTAATTTAGCCAATGCAACTGATCTTATNATTTAGCCAATGCAACTGATCTTACGAAATCAGTGTTTGACGAAAAATTTTGAAATAATTCTTGTGGCATATTGTACCTGTTTGTTGTATTGCATTAAACCCATGCAAGGGAAAACCCATGTGCAGGCAGCTGGGAGGATTTCACTGTCAGCAAAGTTGATCCATTGCTGTACAAAGGCTGCATCAGAAGGACTGGCTCCCCTCAAGGCTTCATTGGCAACTGAAAGCAGCAATGACAAGTAGACACTTTACATCAGTCTAGCATATCCTACAGTTTACCCAACTATTTTTGTCATCTTGTAGTAGAGCTAATAAAGTATTTACTGTAATAAAACAACTGCAGTAATTAAATTTTAATTCATCTTTCAAAGTGTTAAGGAAAAGGTGAAAATTTTAAAGAGATAAAAAATACCAACATTCTGCTTACCATAATAAGCAATAGCATTGCTTTCAAACACACAATCGCCATTCTTTGCCTCATATGCAGGCACCTAGAAGGAAAGCAGAATTAAGTAATTTTTTTTTCAATATAAATTTATTATTACATAAGAACAACATTCCTTATCATCTGATTATATATATATATATATATATATATATATATATATATATATATATATATATATATATATATATATATATAGCCTAGTCTGGGGGCTTGGTTTAAAATATAGCAGACTAGAGTATTTGTGGGATTTGGAGAGACATTAGCTTTCCCAAAAGACATTCCCATGTGCATAGTTTCAGCATTATTGCTATAAGATTTAACCCACATCACAGAGATTCTCATTTAGTGCAAAAAACTTTTTTATTCTATTTTACACAATTACCATGATGATGATGATCATAATTTGTGTGATTACAGTAAGGTTTTTGCTCTCACAGAAAGAAAACAACTCTTTACAAATCTCATTATTTTACCTCCACTTGTTATGCAGCTGCAATGTACCGTACAACTGCATCTTTGAAAGGAGGAAAGTCACTAGCTTCATCATGACCATCTTAAACATTTAACAAATTCCAAATACCCAATTATAAAACCAAACAGAGATGGTCATTTTATCACATGGTTTACTTAAATAATCTTCCAAACAATCACACTATTATTCTAGTACTTCATGCTCTGCTGAATAAGCACTACGACAGAAATGTGACGTGTGCATGTCAAAAATAATCTTATATCCCTATTCCCTTCAAAACTTAACAATAACTTATGAAAAGCAATCAATTCTGTCACCAAAAAAATAAATAAATAAATAAAATAAAATAAAAAATATATAAATAAATAAATAAAAATGAAAAAAAGTGTATACATTTTTATAATGCTATAACTGCTTGGGTATGTAACTGTTGTACAATGCACGTTCAATATAAAAATATCAACATATACCTCTTTCTACAAGGAATTAAATTATGACTACAGTCAAACAATGAGCATTCAGTACAGACAATAACTTTTTCCTTTTATCATTGAGATATTCCATGCCCAAAAACAGTTGACAAAATTATAATTATCTTAAAAATGCTGAAATACTGAGACAGGGGAAACAATTATCTTTTTCTTTATCAATGTTGAACATCTACCCATTATCAAACAATGTCAAATGAGACCTATTGGTGGTGTAACATTCAGAACAAAATAGCCTGAATCACTAGTACCTCACCAGACACACCCACTTATTTCTTTTTAGGTCATTTCATAAATTATGTTCTACCTTGGTTTGCAGGGAGGAAATGGAGGTTCTAACAGACACACAAGCTCTTTCCATTGTGAAATTTTGGTAAATCTGCATAAATATGCTTGGCCGTCAATTCCTCTAAGCAGACTTTTATTTTTGAACAATAAACAATTTGTCCCACTTAACTTTGTTTTAAAGACGTATTACAAACTGAAAACTCTATGATTTGCAAAAGACGGTGGTAGTAATAGCACAATAATTCATGTGTAAGCACTCTTTTTATATGAATGATTTCTGCTTTGTACTGCTGTTCTACCACATAAAAGATAACAGCCCATAAACTTTAAAATGATGGTGGCCTAACAGGTAAAAGATGAATCTTACCCAACTTGTGGCTCTGTTGATTGGGAAAACTGGTTGGCTTTACAGGAGTATAAGATATGAGATGGGCTTTGAGATGAAGATTTGACAGCTCCTGCATCACAATGGATGTGCAAGCTGGTCATCATTTTACAATTTTTCGGGTCATTACCTTTCATGCAACTAGTGGAGGTGAGAAGTAAGCAAATTATGAGAGACCCTCCAAAACTAAGCTGATTCACTTGCTTAACGCCACTTTATATATACCTATAAATACTTTATGAATACGTTCATGCATTAGCACATATGACAAGAGGTGAATACTAGTTCTAACACATTGTTTATATTGATACATTTCTACCCGCCCCACCCCAGAACATTGGTTATAATTGACTTACTATAACGTTACATTATCGTACCTGAGGGTTAAAATCATTACTGTTGTCACACGCGCACACTGACAAGATAAAAGATACTTACTTTGCCTAATGGGAATTTCTTCAAAAATGCTTCATTTTTGTTACTCTCCCCTAACTTGAAATCATTTGCCACGGTGACTTGTGTACCACTGTACTTGGCTGCAATAAGGATCTTTTGTGCCCGAAAGTTTTCGGGGTATGTATACAGAGTCTGTAAAGCAAAGATTAAGAGAAATTTTCACTTGACATCATTCTGATAGCAAGGGTCACAGAACTTAAGATTTTTTGAAGCCATGACAAGTACGATGTGAACGATAATATGGGATTTCTTTCAGATGTCCACAATACTCACACCAGCCGCCATTGCACCGGTCTAAAGAGGAAGTTGCGTTGCATTCAGCACCGGAAGTCAGAAAACCAATATACAGAGCCAGGGCTAAGTTACCCGGATCTTGGAGAATAGGTCAGATCGCAAAACAACTCCGAGAAAAGGAAGGCAAATTATGGTAAGTTAAGATTCAAACACGTGATAAGCGCAATAATGAAGATCCGTATTTTCATTTCTAAACCATATCAGATTTTCCCAACCCTGAATGGAACCAAAGGTTTCTTATTTTAATATGACTTGAGGCTACTCGAACTGTAGTCAGCAGTAACTGTCATGAACTAGTCGATCAGTGTTTGATCAGATCCTCAGTTGTAGGTATTCGTTTGAAAGATGTGATAGGTAGTGCACGTGAAATAGTAAGATATATTTAAGAAAGGCGTTGTAATGGATAAATAAAATTTATATATAACTCCGTTCTAACCCTCTTAACATTAAGCTGAATGGAATTTCTATGATATAATAAAGATGGATTCCGTAGGCTATTTCCATAGATACAAATTACAATGTAGTGTTCTTAGCTGGAATTTGTACAATGTATTTTGTTTAAGCTTTATTAATTTCATATTCAGCCCTGTTGCCAATGTCATAAATTGATCCAGTTTTGAAACTGAATTGTATTCACAAACATAAACGTCAAGGAATAAATGATCATGATTTATAAATGTGACAGATGTAAGAACAGAAAATGGTCAGGCAATATTGATATACAGTAATTGAGTAGTAACGGCTTTTAAGGACTCCACCTTAATAACATGTTGTGTAGTTTTACTGCTTTGCCAACCAAAGTCACATTCGGATCCATTTTGACAAAAGATGTTTAGTCTTACCTCCAGGAAGCAGATGCTTGAATGTACCTGGTTCTCAATCATTTTGTAATCATGCCCAACTTTCACTGTGTCAGCCTCTTAACTCACTAATCTCATATGGGTTTTACAACAAGAAGTTACGATTGGCCTTGGACTGAATATTTTTTTTTAAACTAAATTGACTCTTTAGAAGTACTACTGGTGCATTCAGATTCCCACACTGTATCAGCTGGGCTAGTCCAATTCTGCAGGAGATTCTCGCTAAAATGCAATCAGTGAAATCAGCGTAATTAGCACACGATAGTTAATTACCCCCTAGCTGCTCGGAGAGGCATGTTAGACAATTAAGCTTATTCCATTGGTTGCACTTTAGCAAGAATCCCCGGCAGAGTTGGACTAACCCAGGTAGTATAATGTGTGAATTTGTACGTGGGCCATCATATCAACTAAACTGCACAGCTAAGTGTTAAACCATTGAACAAATTTAGTGCCATGATTAATTGTATGAAATCAGGTGTTTTCTGTTACCTCTTCTAAATTAACCATATTTGTGCCAGACATATTAAAAAGATGCATTGGGTAAAAAGACACAGTTATGAAATGACTTATATCTAAGTTAAAATAACATGAGCAGGTGAATAAAGAAAGTGCTAGTCAGTGCTCCCCTTTATCTTAAATTTAATATTTGTAGTCAGAAAGATGCACATATAGTAAACATTTTATAGTGAATATATGAGACTTAAAGATGTGTGATGCTCTATTTGTAAATGTCTGTAACCAAACCAAAAAAAGTCACTCTTCATCTTGGGTTTATCTACATGATAGATGGTCAAATAAATAATTTTCTCATGACTTCATGCTTATTTATACAGAAAAAAATCACATATTTGTACATGTGATCAGGGGGTCAAAGAAATCAATACCTCATTGTTATCAGGTTTGAAAGGAAAATTGTATTTGACATTAGGTGTTTAAGTGTGATACATGAGATTTAATACACTATACATAATATTATCTGAATTCTTGAAAGAATTGGAGAATTGTGGTTTGTCAATTTTACTCCTGATATCTTATTTCACCGTAAAGGTCTCAATAAACTTTGAAAATGTGATAAGTAAATTTCATCAATAGCCATGGCAAACCAAATGAAAAAAAAAAAAACAATGCATAAATACAGTATTCATTTTGATTGTATATTATGGCTTTAATCTAGATATCTATTACATTGATCACCTTCGGAACAACTCATCTATTGAAATAGTGTGTAAAGCTTAGAATGAAGCAAGAATTATTAGAATAAACCAATAATTTTTTCTTCAATCAACAGCTTAATATTGAAATAGTTTACCTCCAATATTTCGATGTCTAACAGAGCATCTTCAGCAGGGAATGAGGCTATTCAGGAGATATACTTCTCTGACTAGAATTGACCAATGTTTAAACTGTTATAAAATATAAAATGTTCATCAAAGACTTAATGCTTGTTAATTGGTGCAATAATTTCACAACAATGACCTGGTCTAGTATATCATGGATATAGATTTGCCCAGGCACATTAGAATTGAGAAGTGTAAGAGCAACCCATTACGTTTTGTCAATACTATATTGTCATGTAGATATATTGGGATTTGCATTAACTAAGGTTATGCTTTGTGTACTCAATGCAAATCTTGTATGCATTATAAGTCACTGGTAATTGCTAGATTATGTTGCTTTCCCACAAAAAATAGAAAAGAATTACCAATGATACCCTCCCACTAGTAAATATTGTTTTTAAATACCAAAATTGTAGTTTAGCGATGCTCAGAAGGTAATTTGTTCTTTATATTTATTATTTTAGTAACAACATGCAAGGGTTCATGTTGAATTAGCTGTCTATACATTGAGCATTATTACCTCCAAATATACTTAAGGGTTTGTTTTGTAAACATGAGCACAGTGAAATTTTAAAAAAGGCATTATCTTTCTTGTGAAATGTAATTAATTATTGCTTTCATGTATTTCAGGGAAACGAAACCTCCCTTCCTTTGGAGCTGTGCTCCACATGTAAGTATCTTGCATATTCTACTTCACACTGACAAACCTGCAAACTTATTGATTTTTATCATGAATCCATTAGTTTCATTATCTGGCACAGGAAAGACTTCATCAGGCAGCAGTAGCATGGATAGTATAGGCTTGTGGCATATCACTATGTAATATTTACAATTTTTTGTAGAGTACTTTTTGGGTGTGATATTGTCATGGATGTTTAAGTAGTGTACAAGTTAGTATTAAAATATAGATACAATATGTAATAATTTATCATATGTATTGTGCAAAATTTAACAAGAATAGGGGCACACAATTAAGAAACTCAAAGGGGCAAATATTGAAAACCAAAATTGGTGCCACCTGAACAAAGAATTTGAAAATGTGTGGAAGACGCTGAAAATGAAATGTATTTCTTGCTTAAGTATGGAAGTAGATAAATGATGGATATTTTTAGACTATAGGAAGAAACACACAATTGACATGATTTGTCGGCCAATTGTTGAATGAACTGAAACGAAATCTGAAGATAATTATTGCATGTGGTTCAGAGATTGAGTTGCCTTTGAGAGATACAGATGTCGTTGAAGGGCAAAGGGCTGTGCTGATCATCATCTTTTCCTGGTATCATCCTCCTCTGTAGAGTTTTATCTGAAATAATTAGTTATATCAAATGTCATGAGAAAAAAATTGAATCATGCACGGTGCGACTCATTGGATAAGATGAAACCTGATAGCCCTTGAGTCAACAGAATGGTTTTAAATTTAATTAAGTAAAAGAAGCAGCCAAAAATTGTATAAAGTTACTCCAGTGAGACTGTCATAATTTTTTATTTCCTTTATTGGCATAATCTTGGTGATCTCTTTTATTGTACTAAATGGTTTTAAGGTAACAGTGCACTCTCATGATGGTGAAATATATTATGACACTGAACAAAAATCCATGTTTATCTTTCACCCCATTCCATTGATCTGTCTACATGGATCGACTCAACTCTGCAGAGACTCTTGCTGAGTGCAAATTGAATGATATAGTACACCTCACCTTGTTCCCAAAGTACTTGTATAATCACCGTCTTTTCTGTACTATTTAAACTGATTGCATTCAGTGAGAATTCCAATAGAATTGGGTCGATCCACGTAGACTGATGTGTCTATGGGAATTGGGCCTTGGACATCTAGTCCTTACATGATTTTGTTTGGTGTTGAATAATGCTTTGATAGCATAAAAACAACTTGCTTTCAGTAGGAGTGTAGGTACATTTGGAATAAATCTTGCTTCAATTTCAAAGTCAACATCACCTTACATGTAACTCCAAACCAATTTAACTTTTATTAAAATCATATTGTAAACATTTCAAAAGAAGTAGAATTTGGCCTTTATAGTGCTATATTTGCTTTTTTGTTAACATAATCAGTTGAATCAACAAACTGTTAATGCTATCAGTTGAATACACTAATAGTGGCCTTATTGTTAAGAGGTGCGTTGTTAACGATTACTTCCCCTTGGGCGATCTACTTAAGATAACCCTCTGTACTTATCCCTCTGAATTCGTTACCTTTCGTGTTTTTGTTATGCTGACATAATGCACTCACTCCAAGAGCAGTTTGATCATTATTCTGACATAATGCATGTTCCACTGGCACATGCACAGATAAATGTGTTTACTAGTATAGCACAAGTTGAAGTCATGTAGGTAGCAGCCATGATTTGTGAATGTGTTCCAAACACAGTCCAGGTTAAACGTAAAGGATATTACTTATCAAAAAATGTTTTGTTTAATTTGTTTGGTGATATTGAACAGCTGAGATGATCAGCAAAATGCCTTTAATAGTATCCATCACACATTCAGAAGTCTTGCCCAGAAATGTATCTGAACTGGCAGCCGCCGCTCCCCCACCCACCCACCCCCCCCCTCCCAAGTAAAATGCATTATCTGATGTCAGCAGCATTTTAAGAGTAACATAAATTACTTCAAGAGAGGGCATATCTCACATTATATTATTGAAAAGTTGATAAATTTTAAACTAACATGGCTACTGCAGACTTCTGATGAACTTCTGTTTATTTTTCTGTAAGTAAGCACAGGTGATACCCCCCTTTGTAAGTATTGTTATTGTTTTCTACTGTTTTCAGCTCTGTCTTCTAAACAGTTGTGTCAGTATCTGGTTTCTTTTTACCTAGAAGTGTGACTCTTGGCTTGTTTATGTAATGTGTGAGAAGTTGGACAAATTTGCAGTGATTTGATATTCTAAATTTGATATTGTTGTTTTTATCTTGAATTTTTTTTTTTTCAGCAAAGTGTGTGCAAATTACTTTCTTATTGTGTTGATTTGTGAATTATCTCCAAAGTATTGGGATTTGACACTGTCTGGTATATATTTTGTATATTTTGGCAGTTCCCTCTGCAATTTGATTGTGTGAGATGAATAACATTTACTGTTTATTCCCTCAGAATAACATGTTTAAAAGAAATGGAACTTTTTATAATTTCAAAAATATAGCACAAATGGCGTTTTATTTCAGTGTTGGAAAATACAAACATATCAGAAGAGTATAGTCATCACATTTGTCACAGGGTTTTGTGATATAATGACTTTATATATAAGAAGTTATATAATAACTTATTCGTGCATGTTTTGGAGTTAATTTAAAAGAATTGTCCATCCTCATATTACAAGTTCTGAACTCTTGTACTTAACACAACTTTTAAATTTCTGATCTTTTCCAAGGCTTTAATTGATTGTTTCATTCCTTAATGTCTGTATGTATGTTTGTCGATGGTGCTCTATTGCCTCTTCAGAGCCAAGTGGTTGGATCGTGTTTCTTTCTCTCCAACCTCTTCTATGGTTAAGAAATAATTGGCGAACCCCACCTGCTTCAGTTGCATAATATCTCTATCTGATTGGATGGCATCATGGTTGTGCGATGTGTTATGGTCCAAACTTCCTGTTGGAAATTGATGTTGTCACTTTCTTGTAAGTAACCCTGCCCTCTTATCCTAGTGGTGTTTGAGACTAAATTGCACCACAGGATGATGAAATGTTGGTCGCTTTATTAAAAGATACCCCTCAAAAATATGATTCAGGATATCCACCCACTTGTGTAGGTATATACATACATATATATATATATATATATATATATATATATATATATATATATATATATATATATATATATATATATATATATTGATGACTAAACTGTACATGCATGACTGGTAAGTGTAGCCACAGATGTACATTTACCTTGCGACTTTAACAAACCAATAGCCTCCCAAGTTGACAATAAATCAACTTATTTATTACTGCCAGGAGCAGGAAACCTGTTTCTGGATGAAGTGAATAAGCACTCTTAAATGAGCTACGACTTGCCAAATGCCAGTTGCAAGGCACATATCCTGGTACTTACTCCAGAGCAAAATCTACAAACAATTAACGTGATATTCATACCAGCACATAAGAGACATTTGTTTTCATGGCCTTTTGTGTGTAGCATTTCTTTTGCTCATGTAATTCAATCAAGACTGAGGCTGTTGCTGGTATGTGTTGCTCTGGCATATACACTATGTTCCAGGGTCCTCTTATTGATTTTTGGAGAATCATCATTTTGATGACATTAAGCTATCTACAGGATTCCTGTCCCAAGCATAGACATATGCAAAACCAGCTGTGAGTTTCAATTCATGAGTCAGTTAATTGACAACTGATTTGTATACTGTAGTCTATATTATGTTATTTTATTTTGGAACAGATATTTCTGTGACACCAGAGACCAAAATTTTAGTAGTTGGCTTGATTTCAGTTCTATGCATGTTCATTTGTCACTTTACTCTTTGTTGGCTGTTTTATTCATGAAAAAAGTCATTTTCTTCCTTTTTTATGTCATTGCCTGAAAATCCAACTTAATCTTTGCATACAAGTCTGTATGCGGGTGATACTCTGTGAGACTACAATGAAAAGAACATCTTGTTTTCTCTGTTTGTGTCATATTATTTCACAAGAGAGAGAATTTTAAGACTCTGGAGTAAATTAAATTATTGATTGTTTGTTTGGTTGTGTTTATCATCATTATTGTTATCATTATTATTATGATGATGATGTATAACATCATCATCATAATAATAATAATAATAATAATAATAATATTAATTTTTATATCAAAACTTTTAAAAGCAGTCATACTTACGATGCTTGCAGTTTATTTTATTTTTTTCCCTTTTTGTTTTTATTTTAAAAATGATTATCTTTGGCGTCAGGTAGTTTCTATGTAAGACACCTGAGAGCAGGCTTCCCTGAGGTGCCATGCCCTTTACACCTCATGGTTCCTAAACTTTGGCAGGTACAGGGCACACCATAATTGAAAGGGAATTGGAGCAAGCCAACTGCTTAAACATATTTTTAGATCCCATAGTATTGTGTAGTGCAGGGACGTTTATGCTTTTATACTTGCAAAGTTATGCAAGCACCAGTGCCCCCCCCCCCCCCCCCCAAGAGAAAATATTGCGTTTCCATTAGTTACAGGTATCTGCATGTGATTTTTCACTTACTTGTGAAATCACGCGAACATAGGTGTTATATTATATATTTTCTCAATTATGAATATATTTAATATAAGAATATGCCCAAAGCATTGTTGCTGTTGATAATCATCTTGCCCTTAGTACCTACTTTATGCTATTTTTTCTTGGATATCAAGGTGATTTAGATTATGTGGGTTTCGTAATTATGTGTAAATGCTATCAGGCATTTAGAGGATTTGATTCAAATAGGTTGATATGGCAATTGTTACACAGAATCTGGTAACCAAATTAAACCTTAAACCAATTACCTCATGAAAGATATTTTATGTATATTGACATGCTGTCATTTTTAGTTGATGTATGTTTTGTGGATGACATTTTGAAAGTTTTTCATTTATGTCCTTTATTACGAGATTGTTTGGTTTCTGTACATTTTGTAAGAAGAAAGTGTCTGTATTTATTGGACATTGAATTCAGTATTGATTATGTATACAGATGTATGCTCCCCAGAGGATCTTCTGCAGGAACACACCAGGAAGTTCAGTCAGTTTATTACAAACACTGTGGTTGAAATAGGAAAGAAAAATGTTATAACAGGCAGCTTTAGATCCCTTCTATCATTATTTACGCTTACATAGATTTACTGGATCTTTGATAACTTAATCACACACCGAGTCATCTAAAAAAATGTATATATGTATTAATATGTACTTTGTTCCAGGTTTATTTCTACAGTTTTGTAGATGTTATAAATGGACAAGTGATGTTTTTGTCATTACCCTGAATGTGGCAACTGTTGTACAACTTGTACTCCTACAGTTACACTAACTCCTGCCCTTATGTATGTTGTATTGTTAAAAACGACCAGTGTTCACAATTGATTGAAGTGTCAAGTCATTGAAAATTGCTCATAGTTAATATTTTTCTTACACACATTTATGTCATTTTTTTTAACTTAAAAACAGTTTTATAATGATATTTAAAAATCAGTATTAATTGCTAATTTTTATTTCAAGAAGAATTTACATTATTTGGTATACTATATAGTGTTCATCATGACACTAACTGATTTATGGAGACTCTGCATGCCTCTGAAACTTTTTTATACAATTTGATTGGGTTTTAAAGATATAAAGTGAGATCCTAATTGTTACTTCTGAATTCCTCCTTTATGACTGCTGTATTGGCAAATCACAGCACTTAATGATTAATGTTCTATTTGAGCTATTTAAATGTCAATCACATTCAGTGAGAAGGCCAAATAGACATATTATGTCCAAATTTGTTTTTTTTTTTTTTTTGCACTCCTTGACATTGCATGTTGAGATTTCCGTAGGCTCTCATGGTATTGCATTTTAAGTGTTACATTGCTTTTATTGTCTAAATAGAATGACAGTGATTATCAACTAAGAATATTAATAATTTATTTCACGTTGCATACTATTTATCAGGTTTTTTCTTTTATGTAATAAAGTATTATGGCCATGCAATGTAAACCTTAAAAAATATGTCAGATGATGCACGTGTTGTTTCAGTTATATTTACCCTATTTACCATATTGATATACACTAGCACTGCTACTTGCTTTCATTATCATTTGTTTGTCTTCTACAGTTGATGCAGATGAAATCAAAAGGCTTGGGAAGCGTTTTAAAAAACTGGACTTGGACAACTCTGGTTCTTTAAGCGTTGATGAATTTATGTCCTTACCAGAGCTTCAACAAAACCCACTTGTACAGAGAGTCATAGATATATTTGATGAAGACGGAAATGGGGAAGTTGACTTCAAAGGTGAGTAAGATGCCAAGATTCCACAATGATATAAATATTAAGTAAGCCGTGGCTACATATTATGTATGTATAATGGGGTAATTTTTCTAACTGTAGAAAAGGTAGAAGTAAGGTATATACAATGAAATGGAGCAGGTGCAATATTTCCTAGATATAATGATATTCTCATTTTCCCCATGGATACTTCCATGTGTTATTTATTTCCAGTACTGTACAGCATAAAAAACATGCCATTGTTGTGATTTAGAATAACATTATTTGTCTAAACGGGCATTTTGGTATTGCCACTGTGTTTTGGAGTGAAATGTATACATACATTTCTCAGTCAGAAATACCACAAATGTTGCCATGGGTCTGTGTATTAGTGTGAATGCTTACACTCACTGTTTATGAATGATGATCTATGAAATCAATAGAAATGTGATTTATGACTACATCAGGAACAGCTGGGTATTATAAAAGATATTTTATTTCTTTAATTCAATACATGCACAACCCAGCTTCCATCCGCCAAGGTTAGGTTTTTGTATTGCGCAAAACATTTTCATTAGTCAACTAGTAAGTTGTTCATGGGCTTTGGCAGTGGTCTGATGCTTAAAAGGAATGATAGGAAAGCTTGGAGAGTGATAATCAATGAAAGGAAATCATCATTCAAGCATTTGCTGTAAATCAATATGAAGGTAGCTGCACTTTCATGCTCTGTTTTACATATGTGCCTATAATCCCAGATGAAATGTTCCAGAAAATTAAGTCAACAATCCAGTATAATATTCTGTTGTACTCGGGCCATTGCTACAGGTGTTGTTCAAGATATACTTCCGAGACTGATTAACAGTAGCCTAGGCTTTTATTGGCCTCATCTTATTACAGATGTCGATCAAAAAGGTGTGGATTCCAACCTTGTTATTTTCAATGTTGGGTGTATATATTTTATGCTTTATTTAATTCTGCACACTTGCAAATAATCAATATGGGTCAATTAGAGACAAGTGTAGATAACCTGGATGATATCCGAGGAATCCCAGTGGAGCATGAGGAGCAATATTTCCATGCTTTAGATATTCATTTCATGACAATACCTTGATCAAAATTTTCAGACATTATGAGTATAAATGAGGCTGATTTTGAAGAATTTTCTGTGAAACAATGTGAGACAAACAAATCAATTGTGTATGAAATACTAAAAAGAGTTCTCTTTGTCTGTGATTTTTATGGCAAGCTGTTTGAGTTTTTCATCAACTTTTGCGGATGAAATCTTCTTGTCTGGGCAGGGTTTAAATATGACATAGCATGGGGTTAGATTTACTGATTTGTAGAGAAATGTTATAAAAACACTGAAACGCAAAACGAAAGAAGCAAAACTGAAGCATGCTGCTTAAATTCAAAGTTGTATAAAATGCCCTTTCTTAGAAATACACAAAAAGAAAAAAAAAACATGGCAAGTAACCTGAAAGTATTACAACCCCAAAAATTAAGTGAAGATGAAAAGTGTTACTTTCTGTACAAATGGAAAGAGAGACTGATCATAGAAAGAAGCAGGAGAGGCTGATTAAAAGTGGCATCCAATGTATGCTTCTACACTTAATTAGAATCCTTTGGAGTGCTTATACCATCCCTAGCGTGGGAGGGATATCCCTGAAACACTGGAAGCAATTAAATATGGATGGGGCAATGGGTTGATGTATAAGGAAATGTCTGATTTATTGCTTTAAGTAAATATATTCGTTTCAGAGAAAGCTCCATTTAGATTGGTTTATTTCTTTTCTTGAAAGGTGCTAAATTTTGTTTAATTTTGTATATTTCAGAATTCATCCAAGGTGTTTCACAATTTAGCGTAAAAGGGGACAAAGAATCTAAACTTAAGTGTAAGTAATTCAATTGCTTTTGATCTTTGAATATTTCCAAGGCTAATCATGTTATGGTGTAGTAGTCTTGGGGCTTTCATGTAGTACAAAAAGCTAAATTCCTCATGAAGACAGGGAAAGTGTAGATGAATGCTATGATGTTAACAAAACATTCTGAGGAAAAGGTCATCAGCACTATCAAAGATGAATATAAATAAAGCATTTGAGCTGTGTAGTATCATCCATCAGATTATTTTTGCTCACTTCTGGTATTGAATATCCCTGTTCCCAGTTTGTGTGGGTGTTTCTTGTGCCTGGAGATTTTTTTTTTAATTACTCATAATAACTATATGGTCAGTACTGGTGTCTTTTTAACTTCATTTATTATAACAAAATTATCTTTCTTTTTTCAGCTTGCATTTATTATAATTTTGTTATTATTTCAGTTGCATTTAAAATCTATGATATGGACAAAGATGGTTTTATTTCAAATGGAGAATTGTTCCAAGTGTTAAAAATGATGGTGGGCAACAACCTAAAAGACACACAGTTACAGCAGATAGTGGACAAAACTATTATCTTAGCTGATCAGGATGGAGATGGCAAAATTTCCTTTGATGAATTCTCTGCAGTAAGTTGAAAACAGAATTTTGTAGTGGGCTGTTAATTTTTTTTCATGGTATATACTATACATAATGTTTCGAAAATTAAAAGATAGCAAGAGTAACTAGTGTTTGTTCATATAATTACAACTGCCACGAAACATGTAATTAGTATTTTGGGCAGAATATATATATATATATATATATAT
>NW_019775136.1:127854-276028 GCF_001039355.2 Lingula anatina | reverse complement strand
TTTTCAACATTCTGATTTACATGTTTCTCTTTGTTCCTTTCAGATTGTAGGAGGCATGGATGTACATAAAAAGATGGTTGTGGACGTATAGCAAAATAGACAACATCTCTAACAGTAGGGCTCCTTTAGGATGAAATATGTCGAAAAAAAAACTTTTTACAATCATAAAGGAAGTTTGTACATTTTAATTCAGTGGTCTGTTGTAAAGTATTTCTTGCAGCCCGTTTTTCTACCGCATCTCCAGAGTAACAAGTGATCTTACTGTCTGAGACTGATATAAATAATGACAGACTTTGATACACATGAAAGATATTGTGACATCATCGCCAGCATAACTAATAGGAGAGCACTTCATATTTATCTACACATTAAACTTTGAATGTTAGCAGGGAGGATAGTAAGCTTTACAAACGGATTGAGCTAGCTTATGTGTCCTCTGTCATTTTTCTCTTCTGTGTTTTTTTTTTCCCCCGACCTGCAAGTAAATTCTTAGCATATTTTGAAGGGATTGTTTCTTATAGCAGTGGTTGTTCCTCAACCAGAGGTTTCCATGATGTAAGTTTTCGTCCTTGTTCTAATGTTGCAGTCTGTCACATTTCATGGCTATGAAAGATGAAAGTCTCCAGAAATAGATTGTGTCTTACACAGAAGTAGAGTAGAACAATAACTTATTTATAATGATCGAGATCTCACTCATTTTCCCATTAGTATACTTACTGGTCTGCCTAACTACTTCACACTATTATGAATATTACCAATGTTCCACATCTCAACCCACCGATATTCCATGCATCAATTACCAATTACGGATACATTGTTTTCAGCACTGTGCTGTAAATTTTATTATCAGCAGTGCCTTGCATCCATGTTTGCACATCTTACTGTAGCAAATTATGGAACATGATCTTATTATCAATGGCTTTGCAAACATTCAATTGAATTCTGCTCTAAGCAAAGAATTCCTCTGATAATTTGATGGTTGTTGCATTCATTTGGATAATAACCAGCTAATCAAATATTCTCAGTTTTGCTGCTCAGTCTAGAAAAAGAGAATGGTATATCATTATTTACAGGAGCACAATTTAAAAAAAAGTGAAAATAAAGGAAAAACATGCCATGTGCATTAATTTATCTCCTGCGAAGGACTACTAAAAGGAAAAAATACATTGAGGCTCAACAGTTGTGAAGTGTGTGTGGGGGGGGGGGGGNTCAGTTGTGAAGTGGGGGGGGGGGGCAGTTCATCTGCAGAAACACAAAATATGTCAGTTATGTGTGGAATATCGGTTGGTTGTACGGAAAAGAAATTCAGAATTTTTAGCTTGCAATAACATCTCATCAGGTTTTATTCAGGATGTGCTTGGGGATATTTCACAATGTACAGTTTGAGATGTGCTGTATTGTCTTGCTCTCTGCAGATGGACTTAATGTGTTTAGTGTTAAATTTCATTCTTTAGTATTTCTCTCAGTATAACTTTGCATAGGTAGTTTTCTAAATCACAAATTAAAAGATCTAGCTTTGCTTCATGTTCAATATAAAATAGTTTTAACTTGGAAAAGTGGCAAAAAAATTTTTTCAATTTATAAAATGTCTTCTAATTGTTTTGATGCTTATTGAGAGAAAACGCTTCCTGATTGTATCTTCATACTTTGGACTGATACTGTATTGGGAGCTATAATGACAGGTTTAACTGTCATTTTATTGATGTACAATCTGGTATTATTCTTTTTTTTCCATTTGAAAAAATACAACCAAAGGCTGAAAAAACGGGTATTAGGTTACTGGCTGTTTTGAGTTCTGCCTAAAGCGTCATATTTCAAGGTATTCCATTCCCATGCTAGTACTAAAAACTGATAGCATTTAACAATAGTTTTCGTGTTAAGAAGTTTCTCTCCTTTGCCAAAATGCTCAACATTACAGTTTCATTATTTAAAGTGAAAAGTGAACTGATGTCTTGCAGCAATTTACTTTGTCAGACTATTTTGCATTGTAATTATACTATTTTATAGTATATTGGTATCACTTAATGATTTTTATGGCATACACCAAAGGTGTGAATATGAACAGTGGATTAGCTTTCAAACATTTTTCTTCAGTCATTGAAAATATGCGTTAATTAATTTGTTATAAGTCTGCATTGTTCTTTTTTTTTTTTTTTTCAAATTTTAATTGTTGTAAATGTTGTTGTCTCGGTAAGTTCTGTGGTTTTGCAGTCGAGTGATGTTAACACATTGATATACTTTTCACTTGGTGACATTATGAACGACAGGGTTTGTGCTTACTGGCGTGTTGTACCTCCAGAGGCTCTTGGCACTTGTTAATACACACTGCAAGATGATACTGTTAAAAGGAATTTAGAAATTATGCTGAGCACATAACTAGCTGATTGCCTTTGCTGAACTCCCAGGAGGTTTAAGTAACCAATTCAATTGTCGAGAAAGACTGGGATATTCAAGTAAAACAGGTGCTCCCTGAAACAGCATTCATCGTGCAAGTATTCCACAGGGCCAGACATCAGTGACAAACTAACCAAAGAAATCTGGCACTGAGATACATATACCTGCGTAACACACTATGAACACCATTGGGAATGTTGGATTGTAGGGAATATTGAGTTGGAGGCTGTAGATTGAAGGGCCTATTTTTTTTCTCCAAGTACTGGATAAGTTGCACAACTTGTCATTTCACTGTAATGCTTTTGCGGGCTTCTACAGTGATATGTGTACATTTTTAAATATTTGCTACATTTCGAAGTTACATTTTTCATGGAATAAAAAAAAATTGTGAAAATTGAATCAGCAGAGTATTTTTTTTTTTACATTTCTAGTTTGCAAACTGTTGGTTAATTGAACATACATAACTAAAAAAAGTACTTTCTTTTAATGATTTAAAGGCAGCACCATTTGCTGTACAATTTCCTGACAGATGAAAAAATTGAATGTGATCTAATTGCTTTGCAGGAGCACTTACAACAAATGTGTTTTAAATAGATCAACTAACGCATCCATGGCGACCATGGAGAGCGTGGCTTGGCACTGAGCCATGTATCGAGTTATCTTGTTTGTTCTTTCCAAACAGTTCAAATAACACTGATATAACATTTGAAGGAGGTAAATTCAGTGAGCTCTAAAATTTTTGAGTTAACAACCTGAAGACTTCATCCATTGATTATAGATTATGTAATCCTCTGTGAGGTAATTATTTATTTTTCTTTGATGTGATGCGCCTCTCATGGATGGGGCTTTAATTTTCTTAATATGCATTTTGATTTTAAATGTCTTGTGTACATAAAGTATGCCACACAAGGGCATGTTTTAGTATTTGTTTGGCAATTACATTGTGTAATCTCCATCAGTTTACAACAAGCTTTACTAGGATAGGCGAGTAAATTATTGCGACTTAAGTATCTTTGGAAATGTATTAAGTGATACTGTATGCATTTTTAAGCAACCACCTAAGAACTTTGAAGAATGGCATGTACTCTGAATTTAAACTGTCCTACTAGAGGATTTCAAGCCCATCAGTAGCATTCTAATCACATCAGTCGAAGTTTCCTGAGGCCCTACATTGTCAGAGAAATGCTTGCATGTCTTTGGTCCCCTCCCAATTAAAACAATTTGGATAATGACTACCTGTGTCCCTTCACATGCCACTTGTATGGAGAGGGGGAGCAGGTAGTTCCCTCTATTGTTACCTAAATGCCTCATCAGGTGTGCCTTGCTGCGCATTGAGAAAAGTTCCACTAGTTGTAAGCTTGGAATCAAAATAGAGTGAAATGGCCTTCCAGTTAACAATGCTTCCCTTTTGTATTTAGATTGTTATTTTGATGTGTTGGTGTTTATTCAGCTATGACACATGACCATTTGTAAGGATGGATGTGGACCAGCCCATTGAAAGGGGGATGATCTATACGCCTTTATTCAGGTGCAAATACTCTATGCTAATCTGCGCATACCAGAACCTAAAGAATGCGAGAAATTGAGTTAGCTCTTGCTTGACCTGCTGTGGGGCATGTCTTAGTGAGCAGAGTGCTGCGCTGACAGGAACATGGTGACAGTATACTAAGGACTAAGAAGATGCATATGCCCACTTTTCACTGATATTTCAAGGATGATAATGAAACAAACCATGAGGATTACTTATTTTTGCTTTCTACTGTTACTGGTTGGAGTCCGGGCCCAGGGTGGTGGTGCCGCCTGCCCAAATTTAGGAGGAGTTGTAGCAGGTTGCATCATTGGCACTGCGGTTCTATGCGCTGTCATAGCTGTAGTGGTATTTTTACTATGGAGAAGGAGACTTCATTCTGGTAAGCTAATGCAGGTTGTGTTGTCATGAAATTTTTATGAGGTGTTTGGAAATATTGATCTTTGGCATTGATATTTGTGTAGGAGTTTTTTTTTTATTTTATATATAATGTAAATTCATATATAAGAGGGCAGCAGAAAATGTGTATATCTCTAGCTGTAGAATATTTGGTTCCCGTTGACTGCCTTCATCTTTTATTCAGTTTGATATGTTCTCTTTTACACTGATATAATTGAACTTGCGCTAGCTGTCACTCTTTAAACTTGGCGTTAATAACTTAAACCTGTGTGGAATGCTATACCTATTGTTTTGTTTTGGATTAAATCACCTGAGCAGAGTAAACTGCTACCAAGCATGTAATGGGTTTATGCTGCAGAAACCTCTTACTTTATAAATTGGTGGCAGGTATAGTTTTCCCTTAAAGCTTCACACTTTTTACGTGAGCTATATAATTGCAATTGAAAATCGCAAGACCTATAAGCACATTTTGACCAAGAGGGTCTTTCTGTAGATTGTCTCTTCTGTAGATTGTAGAAAATTTTAAAAAAGAAAAATGAACAATCATTCAATTATACCTTGTACATTTATTTTATCCAACTTTTTTTTTCATTATCATTATCATAGATGGAGGAAAGTCCAAAGTTGGAGAAGATCATGCTTATGAGAATGCAGCATATCAAAATGATGAGAGTGTTCTGGAAAAGAAAGGAGATGTTGAAGAAGGTATACTTATCATCAAATATTTAATACTTACTAAGCACGTAGAAGCTTTTTCTTTTTCTTTTTTTTTTTTTTTTTTTTTGGAATGTGACACAACAGCATTTGAAAAGCAGGTAAGTTCACTCAAAGAAACTGAACTATACAATGGAATGCCTTTTGATTCTCACCATCCTGAAACAAGACCTTGTTAACTGATGACATGCGGGCCATTTAGTAGACAGAGTAACGGCTGGCTGTTCACAGTCTGAGACTTTCTAACGCTTAAGCATGCATGGTGACCATCTCTGTCAAGTTAAATTCTATGCAGCTAGTCACCGGAGTAGGGTTGGGATTGTTACAGGCTGTGTCATAGACAGGTCAACTGTCCTCCATCATGCAACCTGAGAATAATCTGGCATACCCATGGCTTAAATAGTGTTCCCTCTGCTAGACCTGCACAGGTGTGTTGAAAAGATACAGCAGCTGTCCTGAGCTTATTTTGTCCAAAAAAACTTATCCGTGATTTGGTATATTTTAATGTGAAAATTTGCAAGCTAAAATCTCGGCCTGTTGACCCATTCTTTTGTGATCCTTATAGATGAATCAAGGGACCATATCATATCATATCATCCAAGTCTGTACAAACGTCTGTTGCCTGTATTAAGTAGATAATGATTTGATAATGATGATATTGCCTTTTCGGTTGGTATGCAGAGACAATGATTCTTCTGTAGTGATATGACAAAAAGAGCTTGAATAATACATAACATATATACACATAAGATTATAATATCATATATTCACCTTGGATGAGCCAACACCCTGTATGGTAGATTGGCATGATTATAGAAGGCTCTTTTTTATCAGTTCATCAAGGTCCACGAAGTGGGTATTTAGACATAAGGTCTCATAAAGGTGAGAATTAGACAGGTATTATTGTACCCTTGATTTCCTTCCATTAGCTGATTACAGGGTTTTCCATTGCCTCACAGCACTCTGGTGTCTATTATATATATTTATATATATGTATAATGATGAAGTATGTTCTGTAGACAGGATGGAAGTCCTGTTTCATATTTATATACCTACATGCCAGTGTATGTCAGGAGTTGGTGTACTGTGACTGTTACTAGGACACTGTGTACATTCTCCTTTTCATGTTTCAGTGGATCGTACTGTTTTTCTTTTCATATAGCGAATGCACAATCATCATTAAAGATGCATTAACAGGCAGAGTGTACTTAAGTGATTCTTAACTAAGAATTTCATCTCAAACTTTATGCTACTTGTGGTTAAATAATTATATGTTTATTCATTCAAATATTTATTATCATCACATTCACATCAAACACATGCATTTATGTGAAGCGTAGATAGATTTCAAACAGATACCTATCTCTGAAAATGATAGTTTTTTTCACTGTTAAAGTAGAGGAATTGTCTGTATTTTTATCACTGCTTTTCATTCGTATTTCATACTTATCAATCAAATCTTTGTACGTGTCCCTTTGCGACCCTGTAGTTTAAGGCTTAGGCTTACAAGAGGCCAAAGAGTGACATTATATCATTTGGTGCTTTTGTCAAATTACCACAAATGAAGTGTGTGGTGGCCCTCCTGCTGCTTTATAAATTGTGGAATATTTGGAATATTTAGCACAATAACTTTTTGTACACTTAGGCACTGGTAATTGAAGGTACAATGTCTGTATTTATACTTAGTATGAGCATTACCATGCAATGTTTCTGTGGTGCGCATTAGTATTTAATAGCAAGACATGGTTCGTAATGGGTATTAAACTAAAAGCGTTCACAGTTCTCAGACTACACAGTAGGTAAAACCATATGCTTTGTCAACAGGGCTATTGTGTGGAATGGGACACCTGCTTTACTCTAAATTATTATCTGAAATTACTGGAAACCTGGGGTGGAGAAGAAAGCCATATATTATGATGCTGCTAAATAGGGGCAGCAGATTTTTTTAACGTTTTGAACTTGTTACTTTTTTGCTGGATTGTTGTGTTGACTGAGGTAATGGCCTGAACCCTATTTAGTATTATAGATCTTGATAACACACTCACAAAAAGAAAAATGGAAATTATAGGAAAACAGCTGTGTAGTTTAGTATAATGATATAAA
This sequence comes from Lingula anatina, assembly GCF_001039355.2. The sequence goes on along the minus strand of NW_019775136.1, from coordinate 268,890 downwards.
GCATTACAGACTATGTACCGAATTTTTATTAACCTTGTCAAAAACTTTTGTCCACACTTCTGAAAATGAGTTGACAACATTTCTGTAACTGTCCTTAGAAGAGCAAAATTTGAAGATAAAAACTTTGTTTAAAATCAAGAAACTGTGAACTTGTTTTGTAAGTGGATATATAAGACAAAATTGATTGTAAGTTGTTACAGTACAGAATGTCACGTATTTGACTTTGTCTCACATTTGTTCCAACATTTATTGACCAAAAGAGTATCAAGTACACAAACTGCAGATCAATACCACTATTGAATGTGCAGGAGGATGTTAAAATAGATTTTATGTCTTAAATAATACAGATTTATTTCATTATTTGACAAGTCCAAAAAAAATTTAGAATGAAATTATTTATCCCCCAAACTCTAAAATTTTATTATGGAGGGAAATTTGCACATGTTGTCTCAAATAACAGAATAATGTGTTTACATCCCTTAATGAAGTCACCTAGTATATAGAAAATCAATACATTCTTATTGATTCAGCTATGACAGCAAATAATATAAAGCAAGATACACAAGATTCTTAATATGCTCAGTAGTTTTGTATGCACTTTTTCGACCAATATTGAACCTTGACCATAACTGTTTTTAAAATGTAATCCATATCTACGTGCCTAAGTCTGTTGATTTTATCAGCTTTGACGTATGCTAGCTGGTCTGTGTGTTTTTTTTAAAAGTTTACACAATATCATAAACTGCTTGTCAAATTCTTCTGAAACCCCCTAAAGCAATGATTGTAAAATTGTAATTCCAACCAGGTGTATTATATTCTTGGCAAAAAGACATTCAGCCATAAAATAATTGTTTTCTGCTAACAGCAATAAAATTATGCTTTTTGATCCAAGTAGTGCCCATGTCAAGTACCATTCTGTAATAGTGGCCATGAATTACTTTAAAAATTAGCAGGACTGTTAATTTTTAAAAGCATAATACAGGAAATTCTGAAATGCAAATTTTATTGTCTTAAATCACCCTGTTTTAGTTGAAGCTAGTCTGTGCTTAAATCCCAAGGGCATGTTATGTTATTTTTGAATAATGAAATGAGAACCCATGCTCAAACTTTACAGTGTCGATGGGAAGTGAAACTGCAAGGAGAGTATGTAATTGTTCACTTGGCAGAAATTACGTGAACAAAAAAGTGGTGTAAAAAGATTTATTAACTATGTATACTGAGATTGGATTTGTAGGAATGATGGTTGGTAATAATTAGAAAAAGTTAAAGGTGCACAGGAAATTAGAAGAAATGAGTGTCAGCATTATGTGTGAGATTATAATTTATACACAGTTTTTGCAGCTTTAGCATTCTATTAATGCTATTCACAATTTCCATTTTCCAAAATATAAAAAGTGTGTAAAAGTAACTTTTCTCTCTATTTCAGCTTTACCTGTTGGATATGTGATGTGTGCAGAGTATACTAGCCCCAACAAAAACAAACCTAAAGTAAGTTAATAATTTTTTACCAAAAAAAAAGAAAGCTTAGCTTTACAGCTAATAAAGTTAATGAACATTCTTTGGCAAATGTAATCACCTGCTGTATGTCTATTCCTAAGAAAAATTATTTATAATTTAGTGTGTATGTGAAAATGGCTCTTTTGAACTGTCTCATTTGATAGTTAATATTGCATTTTCTCATAGAAACGCTACATTTTCACCACACAAAAATGCCAATTTAGACCTTAAAATGTATTTAGTTAATCTAGGAAATGAAAGTGAATGTTTTTGCCATTGATTTCATTCCAGATTCTTTCCCAAAGTACCTTACTGCATGTAATATTTAGTGATGTAATGTAGAAATTAATGTAGACTCATTTTTCAAAGAAGCAAAAAAAACATCTTGAATGTCTACCATTTGATAGAGGTGTATACATTTTCTCTTTTGAAGTTTGCTATTTAGACTGGAAGGATCAGGTGTTAGTCTTAAGCACATATGGCTTGAATTTTAATATGTTGCAGTTGTTTTCCATAACATTCAGATCTGTTCTTTTTGTGTACAGCATTATGTTGTTAAATAAAAGGAAATGACAGAAAACAAATGGACACTTATGTGACTATATTTGCTGTTTCAGGCAGCTCCAATTTTCTCTTTGAAAAGAGAGCAGTCCCAGCCAAAGTCTTGGTCATCGCTTCCTAGAAATCCTTTTACTAGTCTTGACGAGAGTTATAGAAAAGGTTCAAGGGCATCACTAGATGACAATATATTCAATGGAGTAAGTTGTGTTAAAAAACCGAGCCATCACATTGGTGATCAAGTGATCTCTCTCTCTCTCTCTCTCTCTCTCTCTCTCTCTCTGTAAGTTGTTATGAGAACAAAATTAAAATAAACATTCTTTGAAATGAACAGTTAAAACAGTTATAATGAAAATAAAGCTTTTCTCTAAAAGTAAATTTATGTGGACTGCTCAGTGTACAGGAAGAGACATCTGTACTTATTCACATGGTAACTCCCTTGTCTTTGATATCTTCAGTCTAAGGTCACACATGCACCTCATAAAGGACTATTATACTTACTAGTATATTACTTGTTATCATAGTATAGTAAATCACAAGTTCCAACTTGGAAGATAGGTCGTGTCTGCTCTCTTGCCGTCCTTGTGCCCACATAACCCCCATGTCTAGTCCATGGCATTTTGATATTTTTTATTCAGTTGATTTTTTTTCTTTTTATGGACTTTGAATGTGGCCAACATGATATTATTTGTCCATTAAAAAACCCAATGTCCCCGAAAATTTAAGGGGCACTGCATGATAAAACAGAGAGGGATTTTTTTTTATCAAAGAGGCAATAAAACAGGAGCATTTGGGCAATAAACTTCCTTTGGTAAGTCCCATAAAATTTCAAGACAAGCATCAAAGTTTTTCTTTTCTTTAGTAACATGATAATGTGCTTCATTGCCTCATTGAGCACATCTCTTTGCCAAGTTAACATGATATAAGGTTTGAACTCTGATATCTCCGAGTGGGTTTCCTGTCAAAAATTCAGGCAAAGAAAACCCAGTTCATACTCTTTCTTTTCTTCTTCATAAATGTTGGACGCATTACACGTGAACTGAAACCTGAAACTAATCATAGTGTAAAACTGGTTATCTTAGAATGCCTAAACCTGTGATAAACCACAAGTATGTCAACTTTTCAATATGCCCCCTTTTGTATGAAGTGCTTAAACATTCCAGAGACTTGTCATCAAATCATATCCCATCTATGTGACTGCCACTGTGTTGTAGATACAAGTCCGTATAATAAATAACTTAAACAACATTAATTTTGAAAGGACCAAAAAATATTAACAAAAGAGAGAAAAAAAATTAGTACAAATAAATTCAATTTCCCTATGATTCAGTCAATACCATTTTATTTGTCTATCAGTTATATCCATCAGTGCTTTGGGATCATTTACCCCCGCATTAGTTACACTTTTTTTTATCATATACAGGTGTGCAAACCCTGATATCTTAACTTGATAATTACAAGCCATGGACAGAGCCAGTGTGCACTGACGCGCAATACTTTTCCAGTGCTTTTGTTGGCATGACAGGTCACCATTTGGGAGCGGCACTATGCTGCACCATATACTAGTCTCCTTGTTCTGTGCACTTGTTCATTCAACCTGTGGTGACTGTGCATTGCTCTCTCTCTCTCTCACACACACACATTTGGGACATTAAGTATGGGATCGTCCAGAAGCCATTTGACTTATCATGTCACCTTAACAGTACCCCAAAGCATGAGAAAGCCTATAATGCTTACTCTTCATGTTATTTACTAAGATCTGCTGTAAGTTAATAAAATTCTCATGTGGACCTTGCAAAAAAATTATTTTAAGATTACTCGCACACAAACCTCTCATTTATTTACCTGAATATTGCAATTTCCACTCAGGAGTTGCATTCCATTACATATGATGGATCACTCTAGGCTTTATGCTGAGCCCTACCGGTCAGGGAAATATGTAATCAACCCTGGGCAAGTGTCACTTTACAAGGTGTCTCTCATTATGTGCCATGGGCCACTGTCATTAAAATAGATGAATATAGGTAACACCATTGAATATTGACTGAGATTGCATTACACATCTCTATGAAGTTCTTTATGGAGGAAATGGGACTTTAAAAAGTATTCAGCCCCATGGAAAGAAAAATACTTCGCATGCCATTTGTGGCCTTGAGACATAATTTCTCATTTTGTATGATTGATTCACCAATTGAAACTTGATTTCTTAATTTTAATTTGTAATGTGAGTGATGGTCTGTTTATTATCCCTTGCATACTTGATATAATTCTTAGTTGTTTAAGACAAGTATCCCTTAAAAGACAAAGTCCTTTTTTTCTGAAATTCACAGCTTTTTGCAAAGTCATTTTCCCATGCACCACCTTTAAACCTGATGACAAGAGTATTTTAAATATTCAGCCTTAGTAAGAACAAGTTCATGTATATACTTGCATGCATGCATGCAGGGCCTCTCTTGAGTGGTTTTTCAACTCTGCTGCTTATTGAAAAAATGGTTTCAAGAGAAACCTGAAGAAGTTGCAACAATTTATACAGGATGAAGCTGTATTGTGGGCAGCTGAGGTGTGTTTTTAGAAAATTATCAAAGTTTTTCTTTTAAAAAAAGTTTAGGTATCCAAAACAGAAAATTTTAGATGGTTGGTTTTACTTTCTTTCATATTTCTCATTTCTTCTTGCAGCACATGTCATAAAATAAGGCTTTGATAAGTTGTCCAAGTGCTTCTCTCTTCTCATGAAAGGCATTGCATATCCACACCACCCAAGATCAAACAAATGCCCCTTCCCTCCTCTTGTAACATGCCCTTTCATCTAGAAGCACAGTATAAAGTTCCTTTCCACAACAGTCTAAAATTTTCTATCTCCTTCTACTGTTGACCCAGATGGGAGCTCATTATCTCGGTTAATATAATCAGGGGACATACCTGTTGTGCATGACATTGTGGCAGTGCCTTGTACAAAGAAGGAAGGGTGCACATGATATCAGGCATTTTATCTCCACCATCACTCTAAACTTGACTGCATTGTGAAAATGGTGCCCACGGGAGCATGGCTTAACAGGACAATGATGCAGCTTTTGGGATGAGAAATGGAAGCAAATTTGGCAGAAGAGGTTCTGATTGAACCGGAAATTGTCTATTTTGGTTGCTTTGTACCATTGATATTGTCCAAAGAAATGGAGGCAGAGTGGTTCCAACAGCTCTCACATTATGGAGCTTTTCATTGGAGCCTCATGGTCATCATGTAAATTGCAAAGTTAATGTGCTTTTCAAATCAAACCTATTTCCTAGAGCCTGTAACAATAAATTAAGATTCTTTTGTTAAAAAACACCCTGCCCTAAAATAAAGTAAACAAATAAAGGTAGCATTAATAAGAAAAAAACAATTACAAAATTATAAAACTCTGTCTAGTCTCTTTTCTGCTCAAATAGCATTGAAAAGTCTTGGATTTCTCATTCTTATTGCCTCTAAGTAAGCCAAATGAATGTGGATTGGAGATTCACATATTTCATATCCCAAAGCTTAATTTTATCCCATATAAAAAGATGCATTTTGAAAAAAAAAAGGAAAAGATATAGGATATAATTTTTATTTTCAGGAGACGGAGGTGGTGAGTGTATCCCTGCAGAGCAAGGACATCATTGGGCTTGGGTTCAACGTTGCTGGCAGCATGCGTGATGGCATTTTCATCAGTCAGGTGCACAACAGAGGCCCTGCCAGTGAATCAGGAAAAATTAAAGTTGGTAAGTGTGTGACAGACAGACAGACAGACAGAAAGACAGACAGATAGACTGTATGGCGTATTTTACAGACAGCTATTCACCGTTTTTCTACTAATATGGTTTGTTTGTGATATTAATTTTTTCACACTATATGCATAGTTCCATTCTTGTTTTCATCTGTTACCTACACTCTGAAGTCAAATAAGGTCAACTTATTGCATTTATTCACAATGCAGGTATTTTCATATGGAGATGAATTTGTCTAGATTCCAAACAGCTTAAAAGTGTTGTCAGGAAGTAAGCCGATCCTCAAAATAGACTAAGGCCCCATTCAAATAGACACCACCGATCTACACAGATCGATCCAACTCTGCAGGGACTCTCACTGAGTACAATTAGCATAACTAAATGACAAGCTTCCTTCTTGTGTTAATTAAAATATACACCAAAGATGCTAATTTTACAAGTATGTTGGAAACCAGAAGAGGTGTGTTAGTCAGTCTAGCTGATTGTACTCAGTTAGATTCCTTGGATCGATCTATGTAGACCAATGATTTCCATGGGGATGGGGTCTAATAGCCCATGTTAACATTTAATGTAATACTGTAACAATGTATTTAAACATATAATGCACATAATGTATGGTCCTGTCGAGATAGTTCCCATTAATGACTTTTAAGTAGAAAAATTCCTTTATTTAGTTCAAATTATATTAATAATGTACAGGCAATGCATGTATTTAAACTAAAACATATGAAAGAAAGTTTGGAAATGATACACATTATTGCAATAAATAGGAAATTACTTTTCAATTTTGAATTGTGCACAGTCCATGTAATTCTACTTATCAAAACCCACATAAGAAATTGAACTCTTTGTGGCAGGGCAAATTAGCATGGGCATTATGAACAAGCACATGCTGGGGTCAGCTATACATAAAGTAACCACATAACCCCTCCTTCTCCACATTGTAAATCTGCATTCCTTCAAAGGCCATCATGGAAGGAAGCTCTTCAGGTGTGAGTTTCCTCTTAGGGCTTTTCTACCTTCTTTGGTAGGATGGTATGCAAACTTCAAGTACTTCTGTTCAACATATTAAGTGTATCAATGAGGCATTTCCTTATCACTTAAAGATTTCCAAGTGAAAATTGTCAAAAAGGAATTTTTTCAGTTTGATAGCAGGTGTTGAATGAGGATCCCAGATCATGGGAAGTAAAATGAACAATTTACAAATTACAGTAAATAAAACTAAATTCATATCTCATTGAAAATGCAGGAAATACAAGTTGAAAATAACAAATCGCCAAGCATAATGACTTCGTTTCACAAATAACGAAGAATAAAAAGCTGCATTCACAAGTCACAGGATTGGGATTATTCACTGAACACACTAAGTAATATGAACGCTTCAGGCATCTCGGGGAAATGAAAGTTGCCTTCATAGGTAACGAAAATACCCCATGGGACCTTTTTAAATGTTGAAGAAAGAGAATTCTTGATAATTCTATGAAAAAACCTTAGACAGCAAAATTCATTCCTAAGATATTTTGTGAAAGAATAAGATATTTAAATCCCTCCTGGCAACATCAAATAACAATTATCTTTTTTTGTCATTCTTTCTGAAGAAAATTGCAACATGATTTTGCAACATAAATTTATGTTAAAAAAGGAAAAGGATCAATTTTCAAACCATTCATCATTTTGACAGTTTCCCTCACTTGGAAGATTTCTGAAAAATGTCAAAAAGTCGCATGCTGAGTCCTTTATTTCTAAAAGAGAGCATTACATGTTTGTCACGTATTGTCTCAAAAGTGATAGGATTTTGGGGACAGGTTGGCATAATGAGGGATGAAAGAACTGTTGATGTTCTACACACAAAATTAATGTGCAGTGAGTTTTACATGCTTAAAATCAGAAGTGGTTGAATTGGCATTTTTACAGAATGTAGTATTTTTTTTATTCTCTACAGTATTTCTTTCAATTTTTCTCTCCTTTTCTTAAACCTGTTGTAGAAAGAAAGCTTCATTGTATGGGGTATTTAATTTCTGAAAGGTACCACAGAAGTATAAAGTTATAGTTGTCCTGTCAAGTAAAACATCTTACCGTGAAACTATTTTTGTGAAAGAAAGTGTACATTTGATCATAATACTTGACTTGTAACCAAATCTTGCGAAAGAAATTATCGCACAAAATAATACCTGTATATATTACATATTTGAATTTTAGTTGCTGTTGGACCAAAGCAAATACCTTTAAGGATCATAGGGGTTTTATTTGTAACATTATTACAAGATGTAACATGACCCTGAAAAGTGCTTCTTGTCCAGTCATATCTAAGCTTGGCTTTCTGTTGCACTCTTTAGTATTATTTGGTGTGAAAATAAGGCGAGCCTTTGATATAGACACAATGAAAATAGACAAGAATCTGTGGAATGTATTACTATTCAGATGACAAAAGTTGAAGAGGTTTGCACACAATGAAAAACATGTTTATCAACCTTCAACTGGACTGCTGTTTTGTTTGTTTACCTGATATACTTCCCTTTCATTAAAACAGGTGTGTCTATAACGTTTACCTCAGCTACCACTTGCTCAAAACAGGAAAAATAATAGAAATAACCAGATAAAGAATCTTAAGTTGCTTGACTAATTGTTCGTCTTAAATAAGAATGTGCTTATATACTCTTGTTTAATCACTTAATATCTTACAGTAATGTCTAACAGAAATTAGAAATCTTTAATCCCCCTATGATGGAATATTGACGAAAGTGTGGTAACATTATAAATATTGATCATATAACTCGTGGAGTTTACACTGCTGCTCTGTACAGTCTTTCAAATTTGACCTATAGTGAACATTAAAGCAGATGAAAAGTTTAGCTTGGAAGTATCAGCCTTGCCATATCCCCCCTCCAAAAAATAAATAAATAAATAAATAAATAAATAAATAAAGTAAAAAAGAGGAATACAGTAATTACTCGATCTTTTCAATGGAGGAAAATTGTGAATTTTACAGGTACTGAACTATAACAGGCAGGCCCGTAGCCAGCAATTTCAAAAGGGGGGTTCTTTTTTTGAAAAAGTGGACCTTTTCCCATAAAAACGGCATGTACCTAGATCAAATTTTACCCAGAGTGGACCTTTCCCAGCAAAAGGGGCGGTTCTTTCGAACCCCCGAACCCCCCCCCCGGCTACGGGCCTGACAGGCTACACTTTAATTCTATTCTATGCAGTAAAAGAGCCACAAATGCTATATTTGTGATTATAAAATTATGTATCTGCAAATTTGATAATTTGTGCCCATAGTACCCCGAGTAAGTACCATATAAGTGTAGTAGTATTTTCCCACACATCTCATGAAAAAAGTGGAGTACACTGAAGGTTGTCCACCTGTTTGATTTATGTCCGTCCATTTGTCTGTCCATCTGTCCATTGGAGGATGAAATCTGAACCACCCACCACTCCTACTGTTTACAGTCATTTTGTCCTTCATGCTTGAAGACCTTCAGATATAGTTTTGGTATCAAACCAATCAAACCATGATCTTTGAGAAAATTGTTTGTCCTTCTGCCTATATGACAAATGTGTGAACATGATGTGTTATAAACCTGACCAAAATAAGGTGTACATGTGCTCAGCTTACTTTGTATGTGGTGTTGCCATAGAAATTTTGCTTTGCTTGTTTTCCATTTTTTTTACAGACACAGTTTTTCTCTTGTGGGGGGGATAGGCATGGGAGATGAGAATCAGTTTTAGTTTCTGTAGGTCAGATTACATTTTACATCATAATCCTATTAAGAAAAAGCTGCCAAGTCTTGTTTTTGGGCGTGTTGAAGCCTACAGTTTAAATTTGCTCATTTGTATAAAGATAAATGGCTGTGATAAAAAACATGAAAAAAGGGAAGCCCTATAAAGTGTAATGTAACAGCAGTTTTGACATTTTGAAAGTATGGCATGCATATCTACATTTAGGTGAGATTAACCCTGACATGTAATGTTAAGCTGGGTAGGAAAGAATGGGATGTCTTGTCACATACAGAAGAATGAAAGGTCTTTTTTTTCTGTTAAGATGATAACAGCTATTTAATTGAAACCTACTTTTAAAATCCAGTTACTTGACAATAATAATTTACACCCCATGGCCCCACTTTTTTGTCATATTTCACTGCCCTTTTCATGTCAAACATTGGTTGAATGTACACAGCTATAATTTACGCAATTAGAAAACGTGTTACTTACAAGAAAAACTGCAGGCACAAATATACAAAGTGCCATGTTGCTGTTATTATTTGTTGTGTTTCAATTTCTTTTGAAATTTTCTTCCATTTTGCTATTTTTAATATATAAATTGATAATCGAAGAAACATTTTTGTCTGGAAAAATATAATGCCAAGATTGATATATTGAGGATTGCAATGAAAAATATATTTTATTTTTTAAATCTTTTTTTAGGTGACCGCATAGTCAGTGTGACCATCTCCTTTGAGAACATGGTGTATGAGGATGCACTAACCATCCTCAGTTATGCCTCGCCATACCCAGTCCAAGTCCAGCTTCAGAAATCCAAGCCAACAAAATCAGGGGCATTACAAGTGAGGAGAACCCCCTCCCAGAGCAGCTTGCCCAACCTGCACCACCCACTGTACAGAAGCCAGTCCCTTGACGATTTGAGTCGGATTATGAAGGACAGTCAGCCACTGAAGACACGTAGAGCTTTCAGTGAAAATCGGAAAGCTAATCAGGCACTCAAACAGGGATCATTAAAATCGGGTCGTGAGATGACATGGGAAACGAATATGAACAGGCCAGTGCTAGAACTTGATGAAGATTCAAAGTGGGAAAATGTGAGAGAACCCAATATATTCGGTGATGAGCAAGTCATTGATTTAACAGATGGGAAGAGTGAAATATTCAAAGAAAAACATAAATTTGTTGAACATGACAAAACTGAAGTACAAGCTACTATTGAAATGACAGAATTACAGAAAGAATCTGCATACAACCTGGAGGCAGTTCATCCAGTGGACAACAAAGTAGACGCTGGTGACAAAAGTTTTGAGGAAGTTGACATTGATAGTCCAGAAAGCACACAAGAGGAACTAACTTCTCCGTACAGTCAGTTAACGGAACAAGATAGGAATGAGCTTATTCGTCTGAGTTACGAAGATTCTGCCCCTCCAGTTGTAGAGAATTCATCGTATCATCAGCAACCTGAAGTAACCCCTGATGAGGACCAACCAGTTGTGAAGTCACAGTTGGTGGTTAGGCTGTCATCGCCAAAGAAACAGGATGATAGTGGAGTCAAGGAGCGAAAGTCATCAACATCTTCCAGTAGCTCTTCAGAAAAAGAAGAAGAGAGAGAAGAAGATTCAGAAAGCAAAAGAGAAGATGGAGCAGGAGGTGAAAGTAGTAATGAAGAGGAGGAAGAACAGTCAGAGAGTTCTGATGCTCCACCGGCAAAACTATCCAGGTATGCCGACATATATAATCTTGCAGAGATTGATGACATGGACAAGACGGAAATGATCCTTCATGAAGAAGCAAGCAGCATGACAACAGAAAGTCAACAGGGCTCAATTTCATCTGCTGAACCCAGTCGCTCTCAATCCATAACAGACATAGAAGCCGAAGTACAGGCCGAAATGCAGACACCCATCCCACTGGATGAGGAAGATGCCAATACTGATGACCCTGCCCCAGGAACCATTGAAGAAGACTGTAAAGAAAACATTGAAGCAACAATCCCTGACAAAGACTCTGTGCATAACTGCTCAATTAAACTCATGTCTGATGAGGAAAAGGTGCAAGCATTCCTGACAAATGAAAATCCAGATCCTAAATTGTTATTCAATGAGAGTTTAGTCAATGACTCCCCTCCAAATGACCATCACAGCCAGTCCTCAGACTCTGATAATACTCCCACCCCCGAAACTGCCCAGGAATTTAACTATGAGATTAATGGGGAAGAGAGTGAGGAGCACTCTGACCAAAGCGGACGTAGTAGTCCAAAATTTCTTATCGATGAAGATGAGGTGATTCATGCGGTGCCTGCTCAGGCAATTCTGGATGAATCGGAGGAAGAAGCCGCAGACAGTGCAGTCAGTGAAGGTGCTTTTGTCATTGACGTCAGTGAGCAGGATTTTACGGACAATAACACTGGCCTCACTGTGCCCGAGACGGCATTCACCATTGACCAAAGTACCTCAGATCAACAGGACACTAGTAGTAGTTCATCGTCCTCATCCGAGGATGAGGGCACTTGTTCTCCAAACACCAGTCAGTTTACAATAGTTTTGAATGGTGATGAACAGAGTAGTAGTTATGGCACGTCTCCCGAAGCATCACCAACCAAACCGAGCTTTATCATTGACAATGACACTCAGACTCAAGAACAACTTATGAACATGAGGAATAATGAGGAGAATCCATTTGGGAACAATATTACTATGGTTGCCACACAGCAGTATAGTCCAGATGCTTTCACTATAACACTCAACACTGATGAGTGAAAATGATATTATTGTCATGTTTTAAAGAATGAGACTATGGCTTTCTTATGTTGTGCATATTATGAATATCATTTAAACCATTCTTATGTCTTATTATCATTAATTTTGATAGATGTCAGTTTCGTGGTAACTATTTAAATTGAAAACATTTTATTGTCACTATTTTATAAGATAGAATGTCAATTGTAGCCTTCATAGTTGTAGTTTCTAACAATTTCTGACAGAGAAATTTTAATGCATTTATTTGATTAATATTGTATGTACATGTAAATATATTTTAAGACTTACAAGCATTAATCTATGTTAAAGCAGTCAAATGACATCAAAATAAGTGTACAGCTGCTTCAGCTCACTTATCAGTTGTAAATAAAACTTAGTATTTAGTACTGTAGATGTAAATCTAATATGTTATTTATCAGTTTTATAGAAACTGTAACGTGTCCTATAGTTAGTGTTAATGGGTGTAGACTGGATATCTATCTACAATATAAAAGTAGATAAGTTATGTTTATTATCAGTTGTCCATTAGTTTATATTTTAATGGATCAGAGTATGCTAGGATAAGATCAATTATGACTTTACCATTGTGTTCCTGATATGGACATTGCATGTTGCAAACAGTATTACTTCTCACCGTGATGACCTCAGTTAGACATTAGTTACAGCTTTAAAATATAAAAAATAAAAGAAGGCAGTGATTACTCCAAGCATATATCCCCCCCCCTCAGACACTTAAAAATTTCCCCCACATTGTTGTGAAAAGTCATGAATTGAATAATTTACCTATAGTTGTATAAACAATTAACTTTTATAAATTAATATGAATATATGTCAAACATATTTAATCAAAATATGATAGTTCATTTGAAGTGGACTTGGAGTCCAATATTTGTAAAATTCCCCATCTAGTGTATATCTTTTAATGTACAAGAATTCTTGTATTTTGTAAACCATGGTTACTGACAAATAATACTACTCAGGTATAAGTAACATAATATGCAAATGCTCACAGGTGTATTATTATAAATGTTGTATATATTTTTCACATTTTCAGATGATAATGAATGTTCCAGACCTCCAGATCATAAATTCCGAGTTCACTTAGTGAGTTTGGCTAGCATATACATATCACTATTGTTTTTTCTTCAAGCAGTTCTTTTTCAAACCTCCACAATGTTGTAGTAACAATATGCAGTATATTATGATTAATAAAGCCTATGAATTAATATAAACTGAATTCTGCTGAACATTTGGCTTTTTATTTATTTATTTATTTATTTTTATTTTATTTATTTATTTTTTATTTTTTGCATGCAATATTACCTAAAATCTCTATTTAAATATCTGGTATGTGCACCCCCTTTGCATTTACTCAAAGTATACAAATTTTTACATATTTACACTTAGCGGTGGATGGCATGAGAACCTATTCTTGATACTTCACACAATGGTTTATTAATGTGTATTTATGATGTTTGCTATATTAAAGCTGATATCAGTTAAGATCTCATTACTCATTTACTCACTCATTGTTGGAATTCAAGCCACATCAAAAACTATTAAATTAAATGTAACATGAAATGTCTGTGTACAGTCAATACCATGTTAATTAAAATTTCAAGCCATTCCTCATTCTGTAACAGTCTTCAGTCAAAATATACAGAGGTATTTATTATGATACTCCTCAGTCATTCAAAAATGTTTGTTATTGAGGAAATGTCTATGCCCCGAGGGGTGTTAATAATCTTTGAGCAAAATATTTTGTAGCGGATGATCAAGACTTCTTATCAGACTACCCTCGAGCTGATCTTCTTCTTAAGGTATCATAAAATGAGGTTCTCTGAGGCATGTAACCATTAATAAATATCAAAGCATTCAATAGGTGTTCTAAATGCTAAGATATTTTGTTTTTTAATGTCCCTTTCAGATTTGCTTCTTAGCTTTCTTTTATTTCTGCAATGTAAAATAACTGTGCATACTCAGAAAACCCAAAAAACTTCATCAATCTCTTTCTATTAGATACTAAAGAAAATTAATTTTCCTTTTGTAAAAAAAAAAGTACCTTGCAACATGTTGCTAATTTTATTTAATAGCAAGATTCCAAAACAAAGGGGGCATTTTGTGACAATTAAGATGTATTCAATCATCAAAATTAAGACTTCATAACACATCTCAAGGATACATTATCTTTATTACTAAATCATGGTAGTGCAGGCCAACAGCAAAATATTCTCTCCGTCATCAAGAATGCATCAATCACGCATACTTGTGGCTAATAAATACATTTAAACAACTAGAAGGCTTCATAAAATAAGCATTTCCGCAAAACTGATGCACAATTTCTCTCAAAAGATCTACTTTGTTATTCAAATGTTGACGGATAAGTGCTATTAAGATCCAGCAAAATTGTCAAGGGAAAAACACCTAAGTACAATAATATTGGCAGGTGTATAACAAGGGATGCAGGCACAGACATTTTGTATGAACTTTTAAAAAATCAAACAGAAATGCTGGACAATTAAGCCTTCCAAGAACCCATTAATTTTCTATCATTATCGTTCATATTATCAGAATATTACACAAATAAGCTGTTGAAATTGTATATGATCAATATGCTGTCATAATGGTAAAACATGGATATGAAGGAAATGAGGGGCTATCCAAATAAATGTTAATGCAAGTACATAAAGATGATCTTAACATAAACTGAAGAATTCATTTTATTTACAATCTATATATTTAATATAACTGCAATCAATCAACCATTTTCACTTTTATTTTACGTACTAGATATAAATATAAAAACAAGTCCAGTGCACAATTGTTCCCTAAAGTAACAATAAATTAGTGATAGAATAATAATAACTGCCCTAATGATAAGTAATAATAATCATGAAGCATTCCATAAAAATTTTAAATGCTACTTACAGAATTTCTTAAATTGTCTTTTCAAATGATGAAAAAATACAGCAACAAATAAGTATTGCTGGGTTTAAAAAACTAAATAGAACTTCATACATAATAACTGCTCTTCAAAAAATTCACACTACTTCTCTAGCCATTTAAGATTGTATACAGAGATCAATCGGTAAGATCAATCAATAATTTTCTTTTCATAATAATTATCGTTCATTTATTTTTTTTCTTCTAATGAATAACAAATGAATCTTCTTCATTTTACTCAATCATTTCATAAACATCTCTTAAGCACATCTGAAAGAGTTGGTATGGCACAAGCACAAGTAGTATGGCAAATAAGACATTCATAGCCTCTACTGTCTGAAATTGATATGCTGGCTTCCTTAGTTGCATGTGATACATGGAGGTGACTGCAAGTGTTTGACATTGTGGTGTACTGGATTTGTTGGATTGTGTTAGTTGTGATATTCAGTTGCGATCTACAGAAATTTAGAAATCTCCCAAGATAGACATTTGTTGTTCTTTTGAAATAAAGGAGTAGGGAAACTGTTCTTTTGAAATAAAAGGAGCAGATAAACTGGAACTGACAAAGAAAGATGTTTGACTATTTTTCAATAAGAATGTATTTTTCAAGATTAAATGGAGTCAGCTCAGGGTGTGAAACCGAAACCACACACGCGTTGCAGTATCCAGTAAAATACAAGATATAATTTTGATGTTTAAAATAACATTAAGGTGGTATTTTGTGTCACTTTGCATCATTTTGTTCTATTTGATGTCGTTGCAGTATATAGTGACACCCCTGCCTGATACACAAACTCAGGACGTGAAAGATATGGACCAGGAAAGGCAGGCTGCCAATTCCTTTTTTGCTTTGTACTATTTATTCATATCTACTCGCCTGTTACTACGGCATCACCATGGGCGAAGAATTCCAGACCTGGAGGAACAAATATGAACTTAGTGATCAAGCGATGACAATTTTAAGTGAAGCGGGGTTCAACTTGACGCGATCCTGCAAGATGCTAACAGTCACGCTCATCCAGAAAACGTTGGGCAGCCACTTGGGCAGCTGCTGCTACTGCAGGACATGATTAAGAACAAAGACATGATTAAGAAATCAGCCAGGACAGAACAAACTGCAGACACAGTAGAGGACGCTGCCAGCAAGAGACACGTAGCAAGGGCCGGCAGCAGCAGAGGACCGAAAGCTCAGCCACCGTCCTCCTCAGAGTCGGGAAGTGATGTCACCAACATGGCGGAGCCCATAGCAATTGAGGGGGAGTTGGATTACACAAAATTGTGCCAGCTTCTGGGCACCAAGATGGCAGAGGGAGTTGCTAAGGAATCGATGCCTCCTCAAGGTAAGAGCACCTTTGATCCGTTTGATTCCCCGGGTGCTGCAACTCTGTGTGTGTTTTTAAAATGGTGTAGTACAAGTGTAAGTTGTACCAAAAGAAGAACTACACTGACATACTAGAAGAAGCAATGTTCATACAGGACAAAATGAGTAAAATATTATAGGATAAATATATTAGGATAAAAATCATTTATCAAAATATGCTTGTAAGTTTTTTGTTTTCTTTTTTTTTTTTTTTTGGCTATGTCAAAATTATGAGATAGCTATGTTGAAATTACAAGATAGTTATGTAGAAATTATGAGATACTACGTCCTAATTACAACAATTTTTTTAACACGATACCTGTCGGCTTCTGTAATTCTTCTATTTGATGTGTTATTTTGTTAATTACTTTAGGTACAAGATGAAACCTGCACTGTCCCTTGGTCAGAAGTCTGACTAAAGAAGGTCCAAGTTTGAGGAGGTCATTTTTATGTTGATCTTGGTAGGCATCCAGGCAGTGATAGACAACCTCATCTACAGCATTGGCAAGACAGGTAGGAGTGTCTTTGTAATCCTGTCTGCCTCTACGTCTAAGCTTGTCTGTTTGCCTTGGGGAATCAAGGATTTCCTTTGGGAGACAGTCCCGCTGGGGATGGGGAGGCATTGCCAAGCATGCAGAAAGACAAGGTATGGACTAAGTTCCACAGTTTAAGGATGGCACTTGACCTTACTGCCAAAATAATGGATTTCCTTGTACCATTTCGGAAGATTGCAGCAGTGGTGAGCTTACAGCCATCCAGACTTATCAGGTTTTTGTGAGATCCTCCTTTGACCAAGTATTTGAGTATACGGACGATATGGGCAGAAAAAAAATGTGTGTGGAGAGGAGTAAACAACAGACAGTGAGCAACAGGTCTTACTTTATGTGGCAGGATACATGTGTCACAAATTATCTAAAAAATGTGAAGTAAAAAGCCCTAAGTATGCTGCTGTAATTAAAACAGGTTCAGGAAAGGCAAGTCATCCTCAGATAGGGCAGCATATTTAAAGATGTCAAAAACAGTGGACTGAGATGGTTAGCATGTGACAGACATTTTGTTTTTGTTTGTGCAGTTGCTTGAAGAGGTAGTGAGGGAAATAATTTCTGAAGAAAAGACATATTCTTATCACAACCATGGGGATCTCTGTAAAGGTATAATAGAACTGGCCTTCCACAACAAAGTTTTAATGCATTATTGGGAAGAAATGACAACCAGAGAATATGACAAATTAAAAATGGACATTTTTGGAATGTTTGTAAACCTGTATGTCACTATAAGAGATCATTCATTTCGCAGACAGCTTATAGAAAATTACCAACAATCAGTGTCTGCATCAACTAAAGAAAAAGAGTTAAGAAATTCTCTCAAAAGAAAGAGTGGATATATTGTTTAGGTTTTCCACAAACAGACAGTATGTATCAGTGATTAATTAGTGTACACGATTATGGATCCAATTCTAGAAGTCGGCGTGACATCACATGATGGCTGCCGCCTTACCTCCAAATCGTAAGGTATAATTTACACATAGTGTAAATCTAACTGATAACATAATTGTGGTTTTTCATACTGTTTTCACAAAGCCTAATTGTATTTTTTTCCACTCACTTTACAGGTTAGGGGAGACCTGCTCTCATGTTGGGGCTTTGTTGTTTAAAGTGGAAGCAGCAGTGAGATTAGAAGTGACAACTGCAACATGCACAGACTGTCCCTGTGCGTGGAATGATTTTTATGTTGATTCTGTGGAAGTTGACAAGGTTTCAAACATACAGTTTTATTCAAACAAAAGCAAGGACAGGGTGAGGAAAAGGCAGAAAACCATTCCACAGGCAACCCCCCCAGGCCAAGGCAGCATTTCTTCAGTCCCTGGCATCTTTGGAGACCCCATGCATAGGACTTACTTTATTTAGACAACATAACGCAAGATATTTGTTGGACTGGGCCCTACACCAGTGCCAAAGAAACTCCCCCAGTCCTTGAGAGACTTGTACACTATTGGCAATGAACATTTGAATGGCCCTGCCTTGAAGGAAGCGTGCGAGCAAGCTAAGGTGAAGGTGGGCTTGCTGACCAACACTGAGGCCAGGTACGTGGAGGAGGTTACAAAGACTCGGTCCTCATCAGCAGCGTGGCACAAGGTCCGTGTAGGGAGAATTCAGTGGCTGGTGATGTGTTGAAGACAGACCAGAGAGTCCAGCTCCATCTCCGATTAACAAGCTCACTTCAGCTTAACAAGCTCACAACAGTGCTCCCATTAGATGGGGACGAGAACATGAAAAGGACACCCTCACCCGATATCAACAATTGTACACTGATCAAAACCACAATGATATCAGCATCAACAGCTCTGGCCTCAGATTGGACACTCAGCAGCCATGGCTTGGGGCGTTGCCAGATGCTATTGTAAAATGCACTTCTTGTTGTGGTGAAGGCACTGTAGAAGTGAAGTGCCCTTTTGCAAATATAAGAACATTTCCGTAAGAATTGCCCCCCTGATTACCTGGATGAAAACTTTTATTTGAAACAGAATCACAAATATTAGGTCCAGCTCCAGATGCTAATTTGCAATGTGAATTTTTGTGACTTTGTGGTATGGTCTCCCAAAGATTGTACTGTTTCTAGAGTCCTGAGAAGTGACCGGTTTTGTAAAGAAATGGTGACTGTCCTTACCGAGTTCTGGGAGAGGCATGTGTAGCCGGAATTGGTTAGTAGAAAGGTGGAGCTACAGGAGGTTTGCCCTGTTGTTGAGGCTGCTGCAGCAGTAAAAGCCCCAATTTACTGTGTATGTAAAACAGCATCTGAGGAGGGTGATATGGTAGGGTGTGACAGATGTGACCAGTGGTATCACCCCAAATGATTAGGGCTAAAGGGGCTGCCAAAGAGCAAGAGGTGGTTCTGTAAAAAATTGCAGGAAGAAGTAGGGCTTTTGTCAGTTTTTAAGAATTTCCAGTAATGTAGATTCCCATGCTCTATTATTTTGGTTATGTTTGCACTGCTTGGTTTATTGTATTGAACTGTTATCAGCATGGTTCTTAATGTAGAGATAAGATCTGCTCTCTGTCATGTCACATTGTATCTGTACTGCTTGTTTAATTGTATTGTCACATTTTATGGATAGCACTGAGTACTATTGCTATTGATAAACTGATATAGAATAATGTATCAACATCAACGGCTGTAAACATGAACAAAGGTGCACACAATGTGGGATTTTAAAATTTGCACCAATGAAATGTGGCAGACAAAGGAAATATACAAAATTATTCATGTTAGACCCTCCATACTCATCAAATATATATATATATACGCCAAACCTACACTGCACCCAGGGGATGCAAGCACAAGATGTGCAATCAAGCAACAAACATTGCCAACACACATGAGACAGCTTGTGCACTGGCAGCTCTACAACCTGTGTCTACAAGAGAAATTCTGGACATTTAAATAAAGGCAGGCTAGCTGCAGAGATTTTGTATAATGCAAATGGAGAAATTATATACAAAAGAGGAAGAAATGGATAGAAATTGTGTCCGTAACTGCGCTACAAGGCAGGAAAAAACTAGCTTATTCTATGATAATTAAGCATTATATGGAGATTCAGTGCTAAAAGACAAAGAAAGCCATGAGATAAACATCTATCCTAAAATATAAAACCAGATTCTGAAGTACAGAAAAAAATGGTATATTGCACTAGATTATACAGTAGTACAGATCCTTTTAAGAATAAGACACACAATGACAGTACAATGGGTACTTACAAGATGAAGAGACATGAAAGAAATGACAATTCAAAACATAGTTCCTTTAACTACTTGATACTTTGTGCATGGAGTAGTAGTAGACTTTGAATGATGATAAACAAATACTGTTTTATCATAATAGTTAAGGTTACCATTCTTTTTACTTATTAAATGGGTATGTACTGTTGGTACAGATCTTTAACAAGTGTAAAAAGACAAATGTTCATACAACAGATTGACAACAAACACCTACTTCTATATCTTTAAGAAAATTAACCATAACAAGCAGTTCTAATGCAAGTTCAAGAAAGATTGTCACTTTTAACAAAAAAAAAAAAATTAAGTGATACGTAATATATAATTTAAATAAGCTAAACACTCAATTTCTTCCACTTAAAGCTTATTGCCTTCACAGTTCTTACCAATGTCCAGGTAAATGGACAATTACATGTGCACTGGGACATTTTTTTTCCTCATAATTATAATACATCCATCTTTATGTACATAATTGTGCACCTGTCAACACCTATCCTTGCTCAACAAATGCCAATGTGAATGATGCACTGAGAAGATGCTTAGTATTTCATGAATGATAAACCTTGATGACTTCTGTGATTTCCTTCCTGCATATTGGACAGCTGTCTCTGCGATTGAGCAAAAGTCGGGCACAGTCTTGACACGTGACCATGTGATGACAGGGACAGAGCAGACAGTCTCGTGTGTGGTCCATGCAGATAGCACAATCACGATCTGTGCCTTCCATAACATACGAGGCTGGAAAGAAATCGTTTTTATGTTCAGATTTCCCCCTTTCTTTTTTTACTACTTTAAGATAAAAATGATCATATTGGAGAAAATACTATGAAAGTGAGGTTGAGAAAAATTGTAACTTGTAGTTTGCAGTTTGTGGTCTGCAGATATAATTTTGCCTCCTGTTTAAGTCTTTACTGCCTGACAACACATTCATTGTTCACAGTCAACACTTTTTCTCAATTTTATGCAAGCAAATAATTATGATAACAATGTCTGATGCAAATTTCTATGAAATATGTGTCAAATGTTGAAGAATAATGTATTCTGGAAAAAAATCTTTTTTATCATCATTCAGTTATCCATCCATCCTTTAGCTGCCTCTTCTACTTTGACAATTTTCCAATCATTCATTATATATTATTAATGTCTTGATTAATGAATTAATTAGTAAGCTCAATTCCTTACTAACTTTATCTTAGACCACATTCCCATAGGCACCAGGGAATGATCCAACGTAGATCGATCCAACTCTGCGGGGACTCTTGCTAAGTGCAATCAGCTTAACTGAATGACACTCCTCCTTTTGTTTTCATAATGTATAATCACCAGCTTTTTGTGTATTCTGCTCAAAACCAGGAGGCATGCCATTCAGTTAAGTTAATTGCACTCAATGTGAGCTGGATCAATCAAAGTAGACCGATGGTGTCTATGGGAATAGGGTCTCACTCTCTTATCATCACCCAGCCCTACCTGTGTCATCATCCTGAGGAGGGGCAAAGTTCCCCCTGTGGCCCAGAGCTGGGATGGCACTCTCAAAGAAGTAGCCAAGACCAGACTGGTTCTTGATCTGTTGAATTCGAGCTGGAAAAGCAATAGAGGTGTACTTTGAATGAAGATGTTATTACTGAATAAAAGTAATTTTCCAAAAGAGATGGTTAAAATTTGTGAATTATGTTGCAACCTATTCTATTTTGATGACATTTTCTGCCTTTGCTGAAAATTAAAAGAAAACAAAAAACATCCACTCCTAATTGACCCAAAATATATTTAACCAAAAAAATTGTGCCGAGCAAGTCTTTTCTTATAAATATTGTCTTTCTTTCATAAATTTATATATTCTTTTTATATATTCTTACCTAATTTTCTTGCTTCTCTTTGTTCTTCGGATAAAATTAGAGGCTCTCCACCAGATCTGAAGAACAATGTCTTCCCCATCTTCTCTAACAGAATTCTCACTGTAAACATAAAAACATAAAAGATTCATCACACAGGGATGAGACTGCCATTTAGTCAAAAAGTCTGAAAACATGGCATGGGGTACAGGGGGCCCTCTGCTTTGATCTCAAAAATGATATTTTTGACCCCCAAAAAATCTGCCAATAGTCAGAAAAATCTCATCGGTGATCACAATTCACACCGAAACAAACTGTCCCCACATGACTCAACTTATCTACATTCTTATTACAAAGAGCACTACCCTGCATATCTTCTCTTCCAAATACATCTTTTAACAAGGATTTCTTACTTAATACCTTTTTCTATTACTTCTGCAGAGGTATGTTTGCCAGGTGTTATTTCCACTTCTGGTATGTAGTACACAGGAAATAAAAACCTCAGTCCCAACGTTCTCTGTTGGGAAATAAAAGGTCCATTTGATTATCTCTGCCAGTATTGCAATTTTTAAAATACACAATTTTCAATCCCATGCCTCACTTTTATCTGTATGATTTTGCTTTTTATTTTTATAAAACACATTTGACCTTTATTTTCAACTAAATTATTTAATTTTTCTAAAACCCATTTGACCTGTATTTCAAATAAAGAAATGATCAACAAATGACATAAGCTTGTATGTCAAAATAATTCCAGTAATATGTGATGGTTACCTCCTTGTATGCTGTTCTCTCAACAATCTGACCCATGTCTAAATTCAGCGTGTTGGATGCAATGATAGCATTAGATGTACAACAGTGGGATACTCCTGCAAAGAAGCCATTTCAAATGAGAACAAGTTCAACAGGGAAGAATTTTTTTTACAAATCATTCATCATCTTGGAATTCTGTTCTTCAACATCAGATGGTTTTGCTTATTTTTTTAATTTAATCATTAAATCATAACCAATTAAACATTACTGATGTTACTATAGATGAATTTCTTTGTGTCAATTATGCTTAAAGGACACAAGTTCTTACTTTCAAATATATCCTGCTTAACCTTCAAATCATCCACTACTGCCTCAAAGATAAAGTCTGCATCATTAACTGTCTCTTCCAGCAGACTCATGCACAAAACTTGACCCTGTAAACGAATTATATATTTTCATCTACCCAGATACATACAATTTGACACATGATATGACAATTTTGATGATATTTCAGTACAAAAGTAATTTGTAATGATAGACTCAGACCTAATGATTGTTAGACAAATGCTAAGCGATTTTAATTATACAATCTATAAGGTGGCCACAAAAGATGATCCATTTCTGTATCTTAAATTTACCAATTCAAATTTTATGAACTCCCCATCTGACAGTGTCTATCTCAGATTAAACTATCATGCAGTTATAGTATAAAACAGATGTGTTTAAATCTAAAGCAAAAATGATTAATATTTTACAAATTTCAAATATTTAATATAATTCAAGTCACCAGAATGCAAATGTTATAATTCTAATATTTCTCAAACCATGAGGTACAAATATCCCCCTTCCCCAATATAAAAGATACACATAGAGAATTACAATAAAATTCCTGTGGCTCATTAGTCCTTCTCGTCGCAAATGTCTCTTGTCTTCTTCTATCCTTTCATAAACGCTATTTAACTGGTTAGTGTTACTGTCATACATCTTCACACGGTGCCCATGGTAAGCCATCTCACCTACGTAAATAAGGAAATGGTGTCAGAAAAGCTAGTGACACGGCTGAGAGTTGACAAAGTTAACAACAAAAATTAATTTGACAGAGTTTCTGACTAAGACATCACTTTTTAAGACACAAAAACACCTGGATAGCATTTAAAACCATGCATGACCAAGCAGTTTTAACTTGGGATGATTTTCGTGCTTTTTCCATCACTGAAAAACTTACGTTAGTACTGGTACTCAGAAAGTCACAGTTATGGTCAGAACGAAATTCATGCGTTTGCGTACATATCAGAAACCGTAGAGTGAATGGATTTCGTGCCAAGCCACGGTGCCTCACTTGCTAAAATGCTTTCAGGTTTACCCAAGTCTAAATCATATCACACAATTACAGAATTATGGTAATATTCTGTCTAACTGTATCAGGCCACTTCAGGTAACTTCCATACTCATCTATTCAAGCTTTTTAACACCATGACATCAGACAGTCGAGGGTTCGTGCTCGTTTTTTAGCAAATTATTTTATCTTTCTTTAAAAACCTACCAGCAATTTTGACTCCCATGAGCCCGCAGCCGAGTACTGCGATTTTGACCATGTCTACCGCATTAGTAATTTTCGTTAAGGTGTGTTTTCACGAACTAGAGACGTCCATGGCTAAAGTGTCACTGCTAAGCCGTAATTTATGATTATGTTTGCAAAATCTGTAACGAAGAGAAACACTGCTCATCGATACAACGTCCTTCTATTAATTGTGTTTTGTTGTCTCAACTATCGCAACGGGAGCCGTCGCGCACGTGTTAGAGTATTTCAAATGCTAAAACCTGTAAAGCTGGTCTTACAGAAATTAGCAGAATTTTTAAAAAATCAAAAACGTGTTGCACTGTATAAAGGACATAATCTTAAGCAAAACTGACCTTTGTGGCGAACCGTCAATAATGAAAATACTTAAAAAACGAGTCCTTATCATGTACCTCTCCCACCTGAGATGATCAACACGTCACGAGCGCGAGCAGTTCTCAGTTGCACTTATCTAGCCAATATATTATATTATATTATAGTTAATGGGATGAATACCACTTGTATCACACACATGGGGAGAAAAAGTGACGAAAAAGAGGCGCTGAACATTTTTATTTAACAAAGTTGTTCACGAAAAACTGATTTCAATTTTTGAAAATATTTTTCTGTAGTTGGTTCTTGCAAGAACTTACGGTGTTAGCAATCTTATTGGCGATTTTTTTGTACGTGCACCGTGCTGCAGGGGAGGATCCAGGATTATTTGAAGGGGGGGTTTCAGGAATCACAGGCCTCGGATCTGAAGCAACCATCGTCCCTTTGCCCTTCAGCGGGGCGGCCCCCGAAAGAAATTGGCGTTTTGGAGGGCGAATGGTGCCATTTTGTACGAACTATAATTCAGCTAGTCAAAATTCTACCAGTAATTTTTTTCAGAAACTGAGGGGGGTGGGGGGTGGGGGGCAGGACACCCCCCCCCCCCCGGCAAATCCGCCACTGTGCTGCAAAGCATGCATATACAAAATTTTCAGTAGAAGTGCTAACGCATGAATTTCGTACTGTAATGGAGTAGCAAACATTTCTTTTACTATTTTAGTTGCTGGACTTTAAATCCAGAAATACACCATAGTTCTTTGACCCAAAACCCCAAATCAACACACTGTCATTTAAAGGACAAAACAAATTTGCAGTCCAGTATAACGTAATATAAAATAAATGCAAAATTGATAAACACTGAACCAAACTATTATATCCTCAAATAAGTTCAATGCATTTATTTAATTTAAAAACAGCTGTACAGAAACTAACAAATCATAAATAAAAGGGAAAAGAAACTTTTGCTTTAATTTACACTTAAGTAATACTTACATTTTAATCACAGATAAGAACACCCTTTATTTGGTCTTAGTCAGCTCACAGGATTTTTCTTTGTGTTAAACATTCCCATTATCTTTTACAAAAGCCTGTGGTGAACAATAGTGTGAATTAAGTTAAGTTGCCTAAGTAAAGTTGTTTCAGAGGGAATTTTTTTGTCTTCATCCCATGAACAATTTGTTCTACCAAGGTAATGTCTAAAGCCCAAATTTTAAGGTTTAAATATGTGAAATGTATATGGCTAGGTTTGGCTTTTATCTTTTCACAATTTCAATTCCAAACAAAGTCAGATTTTATGGAGAAACTCTTATATAATAATAGCTTTGGAATCTTATATCAAACATCTTTTAGGGAATCCTCTATAAAACATAGCATACTTCTCTTCAGGAGCATGCCTTTGACCTTGAAAATTACATACACTGAAATATATGTAAAACAGTTCACAATTCAATAATTGTGACCTCAGACTATTTTGCTCTTTGGTTGACTTCATGATTATCTTGACTATTCCAAAACCGGACATTAATATAATGCACAGCAGCATCATTTAGTTAATTAGAAATAATTTCACATCATGATTTAACAAGGATTGTATCTCCATCTTCTATTGAGAAATAAGAGAGTTCTTTCAAATCATCATCAAAATCATATTCTGTGCCTTGTGCCTGAAAAGAAGACAATATTTAAGTTTACAATACTTGAGAAACATAATATTTTTAAACTTCAAATACATACTTAAATGTTTTCCTTACTTCAATTCTCCCTCTCTAAATTAGCCATTTTTAACAGTTTCAACTTAAAAAAGTTAGAGAACTTACTTTTTGGCTTGTGTATACCAATTTAAAGTCTAAATCCCCTATCTTATACAACCGTTGTATAAGAGGCTTCAGTTTTTGAATTTTCATTGTTCCTGCAATAAAAAAATTCCAGCGCATTTGAATGTTAATCAATCTCATTTCCTTTTCAATCAATGGGAACATAAATAAAGTGCATGTGACACAATAAATAAAACCAAAATATAATCATGTGCACAGGTTAAAAGTATGGTAGTAAAAGTAAACTCGAGGCCCAGTCTAACAAATTTTTTTTCAGCAAAAATAGTTTAGAAGGTAATGTGCTGAACTTGGAATAGCTTACTTGGTAACCTCTTCTTGATAGTTGGTTTTTCTGGGAAGTTTGGATTTTTTATTTCAACAGCTGCAGCAGATGCTAAGGAAAAATAGGGTTCAGAATTTTCGAGTCCAACATTTTCCTTCTTTTACTAAGTGCTGCTCAACCTTTAACTACTGACTTGTAACCACTCACACTTATTTCTTTAAAATCATAGTTTCAGCTACAAAAGAAATATATTTTATGCAGGACATCTAACTTTGATTTGATAACTTTGATAAGGATACATAGTAGGTCATGTTTCAATGCACCCATATTTTGCTTTTGCATTTCAGAATCTTCTGGGGGACCATATTCTGAAAAAAAAAATTTTAACGGGAATTATCCCATAGAGCCCCATGTCTCATGACTAAGCATAAAATCAAGCAAGATTCTTAATGATAATTTAAAGTTCTTGGATTACGTTCTACAGCATAACACTAAAAATCCACAATGTTTTTGGTGTCCCTTTTGTACAATGTATAAAGTTTCAGCTTTATTGCTAAATGGTTAACCCCAACTCACACTATTTACACTGTTTTTACTATTTTGATGTCACACAATGCAGGCAGCATTATTAGGATAGCTTAGATGATTTCCATTGTATGTGCAAATAACTTTCGCAACTCATTAAAGGTAGCAATAATTTATAATTAGTAATATATTTTGTCAAATATTAAAACATTCATGTCTGTGAAGTGATTTCATTTTTCATTTTATATCACAAACCTGATAAAAAATAAAAAGCATATACTATTAAAAGCCTTTCTTAATCTCTGCAGTAAAGAACCCCCTGACAAATTAATAATGTCAAGCTTATTCCAGATTCTTACTGGCAACAAATTCCTGGTATCTTGGGTGTTTACAGAGGAATTCCTGGTGAGGTTTATTTTTTTCAGGATCTTGATGTCCACCCGCCTGGCGCCACTCCTGACCATGAATCTTAAGATAATCTATCTCAGCACCCCGCCTCTCACCTTCCTCTACCTAATATTTGGTAAAAATGATATGTCACCCATTATCTATTCAATTAAATGATTTTACAGCTTGGCAAAGATTTTTTTTTTTAATGCGTTTCAGCTGCAGATATAACTAAGGGTATTAAAATGCTAAATTATAAGACATAACAAATGAAAACATTTCTTTATAATGTAATTATCATTTTCAAAATATTTTCCAAGTTAATTTATTTAAAAAAAATGTATGAATTAATGTTTTTATTATCTCAACCAAATATGAGAATTTTCATATGTAGAATGTGGTAACAACACAAAATAAAATACTACTTACTGCAGTTCTATTACACATTTTTAATCCCTTTATTCTAGCAACCATGTTTTCCCTAACTTGTTCTATAGTGCCAGTCTCAGTTATTGGATTTCTCTTGATAAGAATGTCCTCCAATACTGATAGTTTATTCAACTCATTGAAGGAAGACCACTGAAACAAACATTTTAAAATATTTAATAAAAACAAGATTAGTTCCTTGGTTAGATGCAAATGATCTTAAAAAGCCAAAACTTGATAATTACCTGAAGATCATTCAGAAACAAAATCTAGTAAGAAGAGAAAACAGATTTCTATAATTAATTATAATGAGAGAAAAAGGTCTTAATACATTAACACAGAACATTTAATGAGATAAAAAATAATTTAAATAGACTAAAACAAGATGAGACATGAAAAGGTGTCTTGGCATCTGTAATCTGTTGTGATCTGTAATAAACTTATACTTGACTGTATGTGAGGAATAAATAGTAAAATCTTAACCTCTTGTATCCTGTTATCATTCAAAGACAAACATTTCAGTGCTGGAAAATAGTGAGTGGTTTCTCCAGGCTGAACATCATTGAAAAAAATATTCACCAGTCCAGTTTTATTGAGATGCAGTGTTTCTAACCTACAATGTAAAAAATCATGGAAATATAAATACAGTACAAATGAAAGAAATTAATTAAATTGTTACCTGACAAAATCATACTTAAACAATCATTATGTGACACTGACATTTTTAGGATTTTTTATTTTACGAAAAATGCTCATAAGGAACTTTCTATAATACCTAACCTTTTCAATGTTCCCAGCTGCAACACACTGCCCCAGCCATCCAACTGGTTTCCCTCTAAATCTATAAGTGTTAAGTTATGTAGCTGTGGTGGTGGTAGCTCAGAGATGGTACTGATGTTGTTATAGCAAATCAAAATTTCTTGGATATCTGGCCACATTTTGGAAAAGTCCAGAACCTTTCATGTGAAATGAAAATTAAACAAAAAATATCTATATAATTACATAAAATTTTACAGTGACATAAGTAACATATTGTAGGGACTCAAAATCTAAACAATAACATAATACTCATATTTTTCTCATTTTCCAATATCTTTTTTTAATTATTTGTATAAATATGCTACAATTTGTATGTAGAATGTATTAATTATGAAAGAATACTCACCTGTCTCCAACATAACTGCATCCTGTTCAATATAATGGTTTTCAAGCACAAAAATGCTGAACACAAACCAGGTGGATTGTCTGGAAATCTTAGTTGATTTTCACTGTAAAAAGGAATCATTCATTAATTTTTAGTAAGTATTGCCTTGATGAAGAAGAGATCCAAGACACTTTATATTATCACCCTGCATAAAATTCTCATTTTCCTTATCACTTTCAAATGCTTTGAAAAATCAAAATGTTAATGAATAAAATAACTCATTAAACTTGTTAACAAATGAAATTCTAACAACAAAGGTTTTTAAACCAACCTTAAATTCAATATCTCAAGTTTCTTTAACTGAACTGCTATTTTTGCAACTTCCTCCCATGATGGGATCAAATTTTGGGATATGTCTAATTCTTCAACATTTGGGCAAGTATTTTCTAATGCTGATTCAGGTCCTGCACCAGAGATCTTCATATCCTTTAGAAGAAGGGACTTCAGTTGGTCAAATTGACTGAAATGATAAATCTGCATTTCAAAAAGATGAAATTATTAATATTAGATTTACATTCAAATAATTCTATTCTAAATAAATGCCAAATTTCCTCTTTCAACACTTTACATTTATATTTTTAAAGCAACATCACCACCCAGTGCTAACAGCAGCTGCTTAAACAATATCAAGTTATACTTTTTGGCATATTCAATTACTATTGGTCTTATTTCTGTAAAGATCCCAGTTAAATATGCCTTATTCTCACCTCTGCTGAATATTGACCTTCCTTGCTCCCACCACTTCCACCACCGTTCGCTTTCCTTTCCCCTGCACATACATCTCCTCTAGGATAACCCCTGCATGTTCATCCTCCACCATCCCATACCTCTCAGACAGAGCCGCATACATACTTATACCAAAGTCTGCTTTCTTAGGCCTGAGAAAAGACCCAGAAGTTGGATATCTGCAAATAAAGGATGGGTTTGGTTTCAAATATGTTTTTTCTCTTCAAGGTGTATACAGTGAATCACACTGTTGCTGAGTTGGTTGTAATTTAATGACTGCAAAGAGTTACATCTATGTCAGACTCATAAAACTAAGTATACTTTTTTTACACCTTTTATCATTTACTTTTTTTGTCACTAAATTCGAATCTATACAGGAGCTCCATTCATAACCAATATCAGATCTACGTTGTGATTACCGTTTTGGCAACCAAGTAGCATTCATTTCTGATGCATGGAAACAACTGATACACCAATTTCAACTTGTCGATCACAAAAAAATATTTAGATATCATACCTGGCTGTGAAATATCTCCTCCCTTCATGGGAACCATCATGTTTCCCTCTGGTTGCATCATCCCAATCTACACCCAACCAGACACCTGTAAAACAATTCATGCTTAGTATTGTTTTTGCCTTTTTCATTTAAATTTCTTGTTCAACTTTATTGCTATATACATTAACAAACTGATGATGAAACATTTGACTTTAATCTCCATCAATTATAATTTGTTTATAAAATGGAAAAGATCACACCAATCTGTTCGAATTAGTGCATATTTACTGTTAGCCTTTAAAACAAAAATCTAAACAGAGTGTTAAGTCCATCAAATCTTATAAAATTAGCCTTTAGGTCTCTGTGGTATTACTGTACAACCATGTCATGATCGAGTTTACCTTTGGTTGGTGGGACTTCACCAATATACATAACAGTACCAAAGTACCCATCACTGTAAAACCTGCTCCCAACTGTCACATTATCCAGGCTGGGCTCCACTTCTCCCATACTGTTTGTTCACTGTAGACCTTGAGTATTAGAATGAAACGTAGATCAAGCTTTAGTTTTAATGAAAAATATTACTCTTATCAGTTATGATGTATTTTTTTTCTTTTTTGTCTCTGACTCTTACATATATTTACGCTTCATACTGTTTACACCTTTTGAGCAACAATTGCCAGACAAATTCTGGATATCCTCCCAGACCACCTCAAACAATCAGAGCTAGCTTTCTGACTAGGATGAACACAAAATATCAACAGAATAATATTCAAAAGCAAGGTTGAGAATGGCACCTATAAAGCTGTGTCCTGGTCACCATACAGCCAAGCCTACTATTACTAGTAAGTTAAGAGTGGATGAAATGTTCCCAAACTGATTCAATCTCTGTATGCAAAATTAAACATAACAAAGCATAATATAAGTGAGTTCAAATGAACAATGCTACTAATCAATTGTATTTACATATATGTAGATGGAAAATATTTTAGTCATAACTCATATCACATAAAAACAAAATTTGTATCACTGCTTGTACACAACAATCAACATCAATTGTAAATTGTGACAAGGAAGGAGTAACAACTGTTGTAACTCCTTGGTATATTCCTTAAAATAAGCTAGTCTTTTCATTTCTCTTACCGCAAACTACCCAGATCCAACACACCAAACAAAAGCACGCTGCGTCAATGTATTCTGGGCAACTCTCCGAGTGAGCTCCTTCACTTCACTGCTTCAGTGTTGTCAAGTAACTTGTATCGCCTGCTAATGTTAGAAATGCTACAGCTGTGTGCTACACTATCGCCTTTTGGTACTTTTCAACATGACTCATGGTGCAAATTTAAACCTGATGCAGTCAACTGAACTAGTTTAAGCCAAACATAGGTATCGATCGAAATTTTATCAAAATATGAATTATCTTATGTTGCTACTAATAAATTGGTGAAGAAAAATTGCTACAGCACAAATCCACATAAGTTTTTTGAACAGGTGATTGTGAAGCTCTGAGTGCGCACTCGTTTACTGCGCAGAAAATTACGACAAAAACTTCCGGCTGCAAAATATTTACGCTGTCGCACGTTAGGTGTTCACTTGCTCAGTTTTGGAGTTTAAAACACATAAAATAACCTCTATTATAACCCATCATAATGCAAAAACCCTGCTCAAAATCGGTTAAGTAATTTCTAACAATTTTATAAAATTCTGGCTTGAGCAGGTACGTCTCTCGACTGCAGCTAGCCATCTCTGGTGGGACGATGGCAGACGAGGTTGGTAGTATATTCTTGCAATTCTTGATTATTTTCTGGTAGTTGAACTTAAAAGTGGTTTCAAAACGTAGAGTTTCTATTTAATATTTTGATAGCATTCAGTAAAACTGCCTCTTATATGCTGTACTGGATTAAGAACCAAATCACGCAGAGTTGCAAAATGAACTAAATTCTTTTCTCTAGCAATTTAAAATACACTTTAGCCTGTAGTAGATAAAATATAATATTACTGTTAGTTTTATTAATTTTTTTCAGGAGCCTGAGGTTTTTGAGATTACAGATTTTACAACAGCATCTGAATGGGAGAGGTGAATAGAAAAATTACACTAATGAATCGATATTTTTTCCTTCAATTTTCAATTTACTGTATGTGTAATTTAGCAAACGTCACCCTAACAAAAATTCATAAGTGATGACATGAAATATCTGTAATAAAGGATGTATTTTACTGTATTTTTACAGCTCGATATTTTCATCCTTCAGGTTTATTGCAAGAATAGAAGAACTTATTCATGAATGGAAGTTAACAAGTCCAGTTTCACTCTCTCCTTTAAAGAAGGTCAGTCTTTTACCCATTCAAAAGATTTATAGAAAATGCAATGTACTTGCAGAGGTACTCATACACAGTCTTTGCCCTACTTATAACCAAATCCATGTATATACTACAAATTAAGTTTCAAATTACCGAAATCAACTTTATTATATATATCATACATTATATCTTGGCTGAATATCAACAGGTGTTCTTTATAATGCCTTAACAACTTCTAGATATTGAATTTGAAAAGACAATAATTGAAAGAAAAGTCGATAAAAATATACCATCAAGGTACACATACAAGAAGTAGGTTGTTGCATAACTGTGAGAGGCTGCCAATATCCACATATCTATTTCCGATTCCAAAGTAGCACAGAAGATCATTTCTGTATTATGGCAAGCATTAAATAAATTTAGATTCATTGCTTATAGATATTTAAGGTATGAAAAATTAACATCGGAAAACATTTATCATGCTAAGACAGTCCATTACCACAAGTAATTGGACTCAAATATCCTGGAATGTCCCTTTTGATGTTTATCTCCATTACAAGACTTTTATGGCTATGTATTACCATATGTTTATTATATTGAATTAATTATTAAATTAATAAAAAATTTATGCAAATAAAAAGCTACAGAATTTTAAAAATGAAGTTGAATTGAATCCAAATGAAAATATGAATTTGTGCAGGGCTTGCTAAAACTTCATGGAAAATGCCTACATTTCCTAATCTCAATAACATCTTATTTCAAATCTTGTATTATTTTTTTCACTTGTAGGGAGAGTACAGCAGCGGCACTTGGGAAGATACAACAGATACATTGAAATTTGCAGATTTTCCATTTACTATAGTGAGGCACTGTCTCAAACAGGCACCTAATGGCCCAGATACAGAGGAAGGTGCCACAGCTATGGTGGAGGGGGATGAAAGTAAGTATGTTGTAGAATGAAAGTAACTTTAGGAGAGGAGGATGAAAGAAAGTATGATGGAGTATGAAAACATTTGTGGCCAAAGAAGGTAAAGGCACAAAAGCATATATAATTAAGGCAGGCCAGTGGATTTTAAGATAAAATTAAGAGGCAATTTTAAGATAAAATAAGAAGTAAGTCAGGATTGTGAATTCATAATACCTGCATAAATGGACTGTTCTGGAATGGGCCCAGGTTGATCATTTAGTTAATGTAAACAGGGTGTTAGTGCGTGCACGCGCGCGCGCACACACACACACACACACACACACACACAACTTGTGGCTTGTATTTTTGCGTTTAATGTATATGAGGATGATATTATTTTTGATATCCTATGTTTTGTTATTGTAGATGCAATACCTCAGCCCCTGCAGGATATACTTAGCATGGAGAATGATTTCCCAAGTAGAGCACATTGCCTGAGTAGATGGTACGTGTACTGTACATGCAGCAATGTGCCTGTGAATAGATTGATGTTCATGTCAACCCTATTTGTGTTTATCTTGTAATTCCCCAATACAGCCAAGGGATTAAGTATATTCAATTTGGCATCATTCTCTTGTATGTCTTATATTTTCATAAGTTAATAAAATGTAACAGCTACATTGTATGAAATTACTTTTTGGGAATGTGAAAATGCATACAGAAGTGGGTGAAAGGGCTAAAGGTAAGTCTCTGATCACAAGATCAATGCGCAAGGTGTGCAGACAGGCTCCAAATGCAGTTTCTTATCATTTTTACCGGCTGTCAAAGTATTAATATTCTTTGGTGGATAAATGTCTCACTTTATGACACACTGATTCTAGAAGTGACACTTACTATTAGATGCTCAGTTGATACATAATGAATTGTATTTTCTAGGTATGGCATACGTGACTTTGTGGTTATTTCTCCTGGGGCTACTTCTGAAGCCGTTACAAGTGAAACTAGGATCAATATTCTCATGAGCTCTATTGCTATTGCTGTGAATAACACTGGATGGTAAGTTTTATTTATTTGTTTATGTGCTTAGTTGACTTTTAAACTTTTATAACTCAGTAAATTGATGATTTTTATAAGACCAAGAATTTTATTTTTATCATGATGTTTATCAGATTTTATGCTTTAGATCAATATGCCACTTGCAAATTAATTTTTTAAAACCATTTTCAATTGAAGCCAGGTGCCTGTATTTATCCAAGGTCATCAGAAGTGGAGGCGTCTATACTATGGGCTGTGTGAGTTCCCAGGAGTACGGACCAGTTTTGACATGGTTCACCTGAAGAGGATCCCACCACAGTACAATCACCTTTCAGGACTGTTAGATGTTTTCAAGGGAAAACTGGTGAGAATGGGGATTTATTTCTGCATTCACAATGGTGCTAACTTAAACCAGAAAAACTGAGTAGCATCAAAATTGACTGAAAGCACAATGCCGATGATACCCAGTTGTACACATCTTGTAACATCCATGATCCAGCATTGTCTGTGAACACAATTGTTGATTGCATATCAGACCTCAGAGGTTGGCTCATTTCAAACAAATTGAAGATAAATGATGGAAAAACAGAATTTTTAGTCATTACTCAACCCCACAACAAGGGCCTTGCTCATAACTTGCAACTTAAAATTGGAGCTAGTATGGCATTTTCCTCCCCCCATGTAAAAAATTTAGGAGTATACTTTGATTCTACACTTTCAATGGACAAACAGATCTCCAACATCACAAGGTCTTGTTTATTCAACATTCGGAATATTGGCAACATAAGGAAACATCTGAATCAATCTGCTGCTGCTACTGTTATACACTCATTGGTAACTTCCAGGCTAGACTATTGCAATTCTATATTATATGGATGTCCAGATGATAAGATCAAAAGATTACAACGCATCCAGAATATATCAGCACGGCTTTTAATGCTACAGCCTAGGGATTGCCATATCACTCCAATTTTAAAGCATCTGCACTGGTTACCAGTTAGGGCCAGAATTTTATTTAAGGTTTTAGTTTTTACACATGCTGCTTTTTATAATCTAGCTCCACCATATATAACTGATTTAGTCAAACATTATAGCCCTCAAAGATCCCTGAGGTCTGGTGACAAACTTTTACTGAAAGTTCCAAAATCAAGGTTAAAATCATATGGTGACATATCATTTTGTGTAGCTGCACCAGTAGAGTGGAATAAGTTGCCAATTTTTATTAGACAAATAGAATCACAAGAATCTTTTAAAAAGGAATTAAAAACTCATATTTTTAAGACATTTTATTCATGAATCTTAAATTTTATAATTTTAAAGAAACCTTGGATTTTTTACTTTTAATTACTGTTTATTACAATTAAGTTAGTTTAGCTCTTATTTATATAAAATATCTCTTAACCATTTTTATCTATAAACTTCTTTGTATTTTATGTTGTACAGTCTATTGAACATTTTATGGATTTTAGACTTGAAATAAATATATTATTATTATTATTATTATAATGCAGGCTTTATCTAGTGACATCAATAAAGCCAGCCTAAGTCGAGTATTACTTTGATTTTGAACATGCCTAATTTCAGGATCAGTTAAAACTAATGCCATTACTATACCTTTTAGGCATCCCCCATATCCCCTCCTCCTCCAGTCACTGTGTCAGTGAGGTTTACCTATGTATTACAAGACTGGACACAGTATGCTTGGCCACAGGCACCTCCTGGTAATTATGTTATTTTTGTCGTAGGATTTGCCATTTGCTGTAGTAAATGTTTATCATACTTTTTATCAGGGTAACTGTATATATATAGTATACTTCTTATAAGTGAAAAAGAATAGGCTCTATTGTTGTGTGGACCTGATATTGTTTTATTTAGTGATGAAAATTTGATATGTGGCAGTGCAAACTTGATTGTTTAGAACAGGAAATTCATGTTCTTATGTTTTTGATAGTCATATTTGTGCTACATATTTTATTTCAGACATTGAATCTGTCACAGAAGATGAGATTGGGTGTACAGATTTTGAGACATTGCCATTTGGAGCTTGTGAGGACCCAGTCAGGTATCTTTCATTTAGAAATTGGACAAAAAAAAATGGAGTTTACTTTTTCCAAAGTATTGTTGTGAAATTTTATTTATAATCAGTTTGTAGAATAGCATCATTTCCATTACCTTGTTGGAAATTCAATTAAATCAGTGCACTCTTTTCACTAACCAAGACTTATCCTTTCAGATTAAGAAATGTTTTTCATTGCATTATGTCACTGTTTTGTTAAACATTTAATTATTGTTCCAGCAGCATATGCACTGGCAGTATGCATGGTAGTAGTCCCAACCATATATACTTACAAACTTTTTGAAACGTGTTCCATTCAATTTCAGTGAATTGCATTTTCTGTCCAATTTCAGTGAATTGCATCTTTCTACAACATGGCCAAATTTGTCTGAAGAAATGATTGTAGACAATGATACATATACGTAAGTATAGATCTTGATAGTGTTATATTTAAGAGTTTTTTTCAACTTTGTGAAGCAATAGATTAAAGCAATACAGTTATTGTAAAATCAATATTTCTGTGGCTACCTTGTTACAAAAAGGAAATGAGATATAGGTATTTAAGTTCATAAATGTACACCCTCTCCCTTTTTATTGTTGCACTATTTTGATGTTTCCTGTATATCACATTGTGACATTGAGTGTTTTGGTAGATTTGAAATAAATATAAACTGATGTTAATGTTAGATAATGTTTACACTTAAGAAGAAGGCCTTATATAAGATATACAACAGACATGTCTTAAGTATTGTTTTCTAATTGTCTTTTGTTGTGTAATGGATGTCATAGATGTTTTATTCCAAAATCAGTGCAAGGCGTGTGTGTGTGTGTGCACGTGCATGCACCCATGTGTGTTTGTGTAACACTAAGAATTGGTCTGTAGTGATGATTAAGAATTTCTTTGTTTTGTTCCAGGGACCTTGACCCACTACAAGCTCCACAGTGGTCAGTGAGGGTGCAGATGTCAGAGGATGTTCTCTGTCTACTTGGTAATATAGGTCTCCTTTGTATGTGCTTACAGGCATGCTTGTTTGATATTAAGAACATATATGACCATGTGTGACATTTCTAATGCAGTAGGAAAGTGACTTCTTTGGATAACCTATAGAAAGTCTTTCATAGCTTATAAAATTTTTCATTAAAATTTACTCTAATGTATTTTCGCTTTTGTTATCTTATGGTAATGATATTCTGTTTATATTTTTGGGGTATTCTTATTTTATTGTTACAGGTGATTATCTTGATGAATTTATAGCTGTATGCTACAGAAAGGAGTCAACTGACCAGTTGTTGGGAAGGCATACGTTTCAAGAGGAGGAAAAAGGTTAGTGTTAGTCTTTCAGATCTTGACCCCAGCTTTGGCAAGGTATAGTGCTAACAATCAGAACGTGAAAAAAGCTTTTGAACAAAACAGTCAGTTTGTGGAATAAAGAGAGAAGACTTTGTCACAAGCTTTTGTGCTCCCATTTTTGTCAGCAGCATCAATTCAATACTGGCAAAAAGTTTGAAATATTAAGAGTAAAATCTATATATCCTGGATACTTTTTTCAAAGAGTTAGGCACCTTTTTCTTTCAATCAAAATCATCAGCATTCCATATTTAAGATATTGCAATTTCTGTGAAGGCACAACAACGTTAATCCTAAAAAATTAAAAATCCACAGTAAGCTACAATCTTTCTTTCATCTCCTGTGTATTGCCACCATTGGTATTTCAGATAATGCAGATGTCAGTAAAGCCCTGCAGAGATTAACAGAACCAACAGTAAGCTATAACCTTCCCTCTATCTCCAATGTTATGACAAGTGCATCATCCAAGATGAAGATGAAGGCAGAAGATGCACCAATCCCAGAACCCCTGTTGAATAAATTATTGCAGGTAAGCACTTGGTTTAATGGAAAAATTAGTATTGTTTTGTAGAATTTATCAATTGTATATAGTGTAGTGAGTTCATTAAAGCTGGATGCTGAGAGTGATGTTTATCACAAAAAAAAAAAACAACTTATATATATCAGATTTAAGTTTCCTACCAGTTTAATGGGACTGACTTAAGAAAGTCACTAAATTTTTAATTTCAGTTTCTATTTCCTGATTCTGTCAATGAGGATAAAACAGAGCAAACTTCCACCATTGGATCCTCCAAATCAGAAACTTCAGATGTCACAAAGGTATGAGTGTATCATGACTGGAAAAATTAAAATAGATGAACATCTTTCATTGAAAGCAATTTACCTATTTTTAATAATCTTTTGGGTGGCAATTGTCCTAACCAAGGCCATAGAACGCAGTTTTATTTAACTGGGGTGCATCTTACCATCTAGGTACATCAAACTACTCTCTGGGAATCTACTAGTCCATTCATAGGCCGTCCCACAAACCAGCCCATCATTTACCAAAATTTTTGTAAGCTGCCCAGCCATCTTTGATAATATATATTTTGAGGCCACTGGCAGTCCTAATGATTGCAAGATGGCTCTCTAGGGAAGGCTTTGGTCTTAACTCTAATTGTTAAAGAAAGGATACATTATTTTTATTATGCTTCAGGATCTCGGACGGCAGTTGAAGTCAGCTCCTGTGGACAGCCTGACTCACAAACTGGCCATTTGTTGCTGTATACTGAACCACAGTGGTGGTGGCCTGAGAGCTCTGGCCCATCTGTGGCAGGAGTTTGTACTGGAGATGAGATATAGATGGGAAAATGACTACTACATTATAGGGTGAGTGTATGGTTCTAAAGTTCTAAATAGGCGAGAAAATGTTTTTAACGATAGTAAAAAAAGAAAGGTCAAATTTTTTGCAAAAACTTTTGATTTTCTTTTATGAGATAAATATCTTTGTAGCAATTTGTTTGTGTGCCAGGAAATTGACTAAAGGAAGGCACACAGGAAAACAACTATATATTACAAAAAAAAAAAAACAAATAAAAATAAATTGCCTGGTTTGCATCTTTATTTTGCCTACGATGTTATTAAAAGCTCTGTAATTTCTCAAACCATTGATTCTTTTCAGTTTAGAAAAAGGTTCACCTAATCTAGGAACAAGTTTACTTCATCAGAAGTTACAGGTAATAATGCATAAATTAATTAATTCACTGCAAATTTCTTTCTAATGAAACGACCAAGTTCAAGACACAAGAAGTTATTGCCTGATGTAAAGATAAAGAAAATCTCAGATCCCATCCTTGTCCCCAAAACTAGTTGTAACATGCTTAACTGTTTCTTGCATAAGGTTTTAGTTTATCGGCTGAGCCTTTGCCCACTGATAAGATTCAACATACTCTAGGCTCTGGTGTATTTTTTTTATGAAGTTTGAAAAAATGTTTTTTAAGTACTTGCATTAAATGCAGCAAATTTAAGTACAGGTGAAACTTGACCTCGTCTTACTTTCCAGATGTTGAATTGTTGTATTGATAGGAAGAAAACGAGGTCTGCACTTGGTCTGGAGGTCAAACATACCTCTATATCAGATAACATTGAAGAGTTAGGTAAGCAAGTTAAGTCTTCAGTACAGGACACGAAGGGTAAAAACTTAGAGAAAGACACTGGAAAAGATGCAGCAAAGGAGAAAGAGGGGGAAGATGATGACGACGACGATGATGATGAATTTTATGAGTGCCAAGAATCTATGAGTCAGGTATCTTTAGCTAAAAAGACATCTGTGGCTGATTCAAGTGACAGTGCGTCTTTGCTAGGAGAAGACTGTGATAATGAAGAGGCTATCAGCCTTGCCTCAGATCTCAGTGGGTCCACAGATGTCAGGTATGAAGACTCAGTGACATTGCAGCCAGAGGGGCGTCTCAGGCCGTGCGGGGAGTTGAAATTGTTGAGAAGGGACGAGATTCTCTACATTCCTGTCACTCAGGAACCTGCCCCCATGACTGAGGACATGCTGGCAGAGCATGCTGAAGTGCTAGCCAAGTAAGTGGATGTAAATAAGTGGCCTCCACAAACAAAGATCTATCAAGGATGCACGTTTACAACCATTGTACAATGCTTGGCTGTTTGTTTCTTCATTGCTATTTTAAAATGTTGCTTTAATATAATATGTTTGTTGCACATTGTTGTATGATGTTAGGGGTGGTAGAAAGAGTTTTTTTTTAATCAGCATTGCATTCTGTGTTTCAGTCTGGGGTCATCAGTAGAAGGCACACATCTGAGAGCGAGGATGCAAAGTGCTTGTCTGTTGTCAGACATGGAGGCTTTCAAGGTAAGTTCAGGCGGTGGAAACGCGCTACTTATATGATTAAGACAAGCCTAGCCGTCAGTACCGGATATTGTTTTGTGACCTTGAGGAGCAATTAGGTTTGGTCTTTGCGGCACGCATGAACAGTAGTCGAACTACCACACCTGGGTCTTTTGTTTTTGACAACTGTTCACTCGTCATCGAGGCGCTTGTTCAAGACTACAGGCTGATATCTACTAGTACTACCAGTGGCTTCATTAGTAACGTTCCCACAATACTTAGTTTTCTGTCTGTGCGTACATACCCTGAAAAAAGCCAGCCTCGCTGACGAGAACAATGGACGTTTCTCACCCCTCTCTAGGATTACCCCTGGTAAGTTAGTTAACTGAGATGTGGAAAATGGTACAATCTCTAGAGTCCAGTGTGCTTTTTAATGAACATGAAATGGATGATGACAAGTTTTTTTAATCGTTTTTGTACAAAATGTTTCAACATGGGTAGAATTTATTAAATTTGAAAAAATTTGACATCTATAAAATGTTGCAAAATTAAGTTTTTTTATGAAATATTGCAAAAGTAATAAATGTAGATGAAATATATGAAATATTCCAAAAGGAGATGAGAGTTGTTTTTTTAATCTACTGCTGTACTCAAAGTGTTATCAGTATTTACTGTTGTTTTTGAGGCTGCCAACCCTGGTTGTATCCTAGAGGATTTTGTTCGCTGGTACTCCCCTAGGGACTATATAGAAGAGGAGGATGCAGACCAGGATTCACAAGGAGAAAAGAAAGGTAAAGAACTTTATATCTACGTATTGGGCGGTTTAATAACATGCAAACCTGGGCTTGCTGTGGTTACTCTTTATGTCACTGAAAGTCATTTGTTTCACTATAATGTTAATTAAATTTGGAACTAGTCTACATGATTTAACAGACTAGTGAGGTGGATTCGTTATCCATATTATCATCTTCATTTTATTAAATCTTTAAGCCCTACAGCTCATCAGAATGATATATAGTATAATTATCATCTTATTATTTTTGAATAGCTGGCCACAATTCTGTAACACTTGATATGGTATATATGTTGATAGTAAGAAGTTTTTTGCTCAGGTCAACTGAGTCAGCGGATGCAGATCCCTGGCAACATGTGGGTTGAAGTCTGGCATAATGCAAAGCCAGTACCAGTCAGGAGACAGAAGAGACTCTTTGATGATACTAAGGAGGCAGAAAAGGTAGTTTTTATTGTCAGATAATTATATTCATGCACTGGCAGTAGGTTAATCTTTTTAATTCAGATTAGTAAGGAGTGTGTGTCAATTGTGAGTACTATGTATTTGATTTAACTTAAATATTTGAATACATTCAAGTAAAATAGCCTATTTTTATAAAATGGACTGAGTATCAAACAGAATTGTCATGTTACAACCCCCTTGTTTGTATAGTATGGCTTTGTTAAAATATTTCGAAAATATATTTCAAAAATATGTGTTTATTTAAGAATTTTAGATGAGAGAGATATAATATGATGACAGCAGTGTCCTGTTGGCGTGGTAAAATGATTGCTTTTTTTTTTTTTTTTTTTTTTTTTTTTTTTTTTTTTTTTTTAAGGTTCTCCACTTCTTAGCCTCCCTGAAACCAGGTCAGCTTGCCCTTCATTTGATGCCAATGCTTATTCATGGTGCTATTATCAAACTACAGGAAAACAGTAAGTATCTACAAGTACATATACCTATATTATCATTTGGCTCAAAATATGTAGAAAAAAAAATTAAATGAAAATAAGTACTTCAGTTGAGTTTTGTGAATTTTTAGTTGAAATATTATCATTATTTCATTATGCATGTTAGCAAAATGTTTCTTTTCATCAAATTCCAACTTCATATTGATAGAAAATTGCCTTTTTCACTGTTTACTAAATTTTATAATAAAAATTTATACATTCTTACAGATGATTCCAGTATACCCAGCTTAAACACATTACTTCAACAGATCCAGACCAAAAGCAGTAAAGTTACCAGAGCCCCAGATCAGGATGTCAAAAAATACGAGGTGGGCACTATATTTGGATCTGTAATACTTGTCAACCCTCTTTGTGTAAGCTAGATAAAACAAATTAATGACTATACATTCACTGACATTGTTTGATCCAGGGACAAGAATTAAGAGCTCATTTCTTCTTTAATTGCTATTTTCATCATCATCATCTCTCCCACACAGGATCTCCTAAACCAGCTGAGGCTAGCAGAACTGGTCATAGCCAGGGGCAGGTCTCTGAGGAATAAGTTTCAGTGGGAGACAGAGGACAAGGCACACCAGGGCCACATAGAGGAGTTTGCCTCCAAATTACTGGAACAGCCAGAGGTTGAGGTGTCGGGAGGGGCCAGGGGCCCAGCAGGGGCCATCATACATAAATTGTTTGCCGAAGCACAGAAGGTGGGTGAAAGCTGGGATTTTGATAGAATCTTTGACAGAGAGTTTGTTGATAGAGGCTTGGATTAGGAAATCATTTGGATTGAATGAAAAATGGTTAATTCCCAAATTGAAAAAGTGTAAAATACTTCCAGTATGTAGTGTGTGCAAGGAAAACCTCAATATCTTGAGTGTGGAAAGAGAAAGTCTCTTGCCTAACTTTAAATTGGTGATATTTGGTAATGAGACAGAAGTAGTTTGATCAATGCTCCATCTACACTGGTCATGATTCTTTTTGATACATGGATACTCCCTTTTTATTGACAATGTGCAATATGATAACATTATTTGTGCTAACGTCAATGCATGTCTTCTGTTTTTCAGAGTGCAAACATGATGGTGAATGGCATGCCTGTGTCTCCCGAGGACAACATCAAGAATGGGTCGGACTTTCCTAAGCCTGCAGGCAGGGAGTACATCCTTAGGACAGTTGTACCACGACCAGCCCCTTACTCCAGGCCCTCGGCACAGAGGATGTTCTGTGTCCTGTTAAGAGACGAGTTCAGACTGGCAGGAGCTTTCTCCTCTGATACAACATTTACTTAAAATTATCACATTGACTGTACTTGCAGCATGCATGCCTGGGGGGGGGGGGGGGTTTTAATCAAAAACTTTTTGAGCAATTTTGCCATGGTTTTTTTGAATTTAAATGTCAACAAANAGCGCCTACGCTGGTGGTACAATAATAATAGCTTTGGAATCTTATATCAAACATCTTTTAGAGAATCCTCTATAAACATAGCATACTTCTCTGGGCATGCCCTTGACCTTGAAAATTACATACACTGAGATAGTGTAAAACAGTTCACAATTCAATAAATATGACCTCAGACTATTTTGCTCTTTGGTTGACTTCATGATTATCTTGACTATTCCAAAACCGGGCATTAATATAATGCACAGCA
The DNA here is from genome assembly GCF_001039355.2 of Lingula anatina. The sequence goes on along the minus strand of NW_019775136.1, from coordinate 224,346 downwards.
GCATCATTTAGCAAATTAGAAATAATTTCACATCATGATTTAACAAGGATTGTATCTCCATCTTCTATTGAGAAATAAGACAGTTCTTTCAAATCATCATCAAAATCATATTCTGTGCCTTGTGCCTGAAAAGACGACGATATTTATTTTAAGTTTACATAACTTGAGAAACATTATATTTTTCAAACTTCAAAAACATACTTAAATGTTTTGCCTACTTCAATTTTTCTTTTCTAAACTTGCCCTTTTTATTAGTTTCAACTAAAAAAAGTTAAAGAACTTACTTTTTGGCTTGTGTATACCAATTTAAAGTCTAAATCCCCTATCTTATACAACCGTTGTATAAGAGGCTTCAGTTTTTGAATTTTCATTGTTCCTGCAATGAAAATAAAAATACCAGTGCATTTGAATGTTAATCAATCTCATTTCCTTTTCAATCAATAGGAACATAAATAAGGTGCATGTGACACAATTCAAAATATATATATAAAACCAAAATATAATCATGTGCACAGGTGCAAAGTATGTAACTCGAGGTCCAGTCTAACAATTTTTTTTCAGCAAAAATAGTTTAGAAGGTAATGTGCTGAACTTGGAATAGCTTACTTGGTAACCTCTTCTTGATACTTGGTTTTTCTGGGAAATTTGGATTTTTTATTTCAACAGCTGCAGCAGATGCTAAGGAAAAATAGGGTTCAGAATTTTCAAGTTCAACATTTTCCTTCTTTTACTAACAAGTGCTGGTCAACCTTTACCTACTGACTTGTAACCACTCGCTCTTATTTGTTTTTATTATTATAGTTTCAGCTACAAAATAAATATATTTTATGCAGGATATCTAACTTTGATTTGATAACTTCAAGGATACATAGTAGGTCATGTTTCAATGCACCCATATTTTGCTTTTGCATTTCAGAATCTTCTGGGGGACCATATTCTGAAAAAAAAAAAAAATTAACAGGAATTATCCCATAGAGCCCCATGTCTCATGACTAAGCATAAAATCAAGCAAGATTCTTAATGATAATCTTAAGTTCTTGAATTACGTTCTACTGCATTACACTACAAATCCACTATGTTTTTGGTGTCCCTTTTGTACACTGTTAAAGTTTCAGCTTTATTGCTAAATGGTTAACCCCAACTCACACAGATTATTGCACTTTTTTTACTATTTTGATGTCACACAATGCAGGCAGCATTACTAGGATAGCTTAGATGATTTCCATTGTATGTGCAAATAACTTACGCAACTCATAAAAAGTAGCAATAATTTATGATTAGTAATATCTTTTGTCAAATATTAAAACATTCACGTCTATGAAGTGATTTCACTTTTTGTTTTATATCACAAATCTGATAGAAAAACAATAAAAAGCATATACTATTAAAAGCCTTTCTTAATCTCTGCAGTAAAGAACCCCCTGACAAATTAATAATGTCAAGCTTATTCCAGATTCTTACTGGCAACAAATTCCTGGTATCTTGGGTGTTTACAGAGGAATTCCTGGTGAGGTTTATTTTTTTCAGGATCTTGATGTCCACCCGCCTGGCGCCACTCCTGACCATGAATCTTAAGATAATCTATCTCAGCACCACGCCTCTCACCTTCCTCTACCTAATATTTGGTAAAAATGATATGTCACCCATTATCTATTCAATTAAATGATTTTACTGCTTGGCAAAGATATTTCTTTTAAATTCCGTTTCAGCTGCAGATACGACTAAGGGTATTAAAATGCTAAATCATATGACATAAAAAAATGAAAACATTTCTTTATAATGTAATTATCAAAATATTTTCCAAGTCATATTTTTTTAAATATCTATAAATCACTGGTTTCAATATCTTAATTAAATCTGATAATTTTCATATGTAGAATGGTGGTAACAAAGCAAAATAAAACACAACTTACCACAGTTCTATTACACATTTTTAATCCCTTCATTCTAGCAACAATGTTTTCCCTAACTTGTTCTACAGTGCCAGTCTCCATTATTGGATTTCTCTTGATAAGAATGTCCTCCAATACTGAGAGTTTATTCAACTCATTGAAGGAAGACCACTGAAACAAAAAATTTTAAATACTCACTGAAAACAAGATAAGTTCCTTGGAAGCTTGATAACCACCTGAAGATCATTCAGAAACAAAATCTTGTAAGAAAAGAGAAAATAATTTCCACTATTAATGATAATTAGAGAAAGGGTCTTAATGCATAAACATAGAAGATTTAATACGATAAAAATACCTCAAATAGACTGAAACAAGATAAGATATGAAAAGATATTTTGTAATCTGTCGTGATCTGTAATTAACTTATAGTTAATTGTGTGTGAGGAATAAATAGTAAAATCTTAACCTCATGTATCCCGTTATCATTCAAAGACAAACATTTCAGCGCTGGAAAATAGTGAGTGGTTTCTCCAGGCTGGACATCATTGAAAAAAATATTCACCAGTCCAGTTTTATTGAGATGCAGTGTTTCTACTCTACAATGTAAAAAAATCATGGAAATATAAATAGAGTACAAATGAAAGAAATTGATTAAATTGTTACCTGACAAAATTATACTTAAACAATCATTATGTGACACTGACATTTTAAGGATTTTTTATTTTACGAAAAATGCTCATAAGGAACTTTCTATAATACCTAACCTTTTCAATGTTCCCAGCTGCAACACACTGCTCCAGTCATCTAACTGGTTTCCCTCTAAATCTATAAGTGTTAAGTTATGTAACTGTGGTGGTGGTAGCTCTGAGATGGTACTGATGTTGTTATAGCAAACCAAAATTTCTTGGATATCTGGCCACATTTTGGAGAAATCCAGAACCTTTCACGAAAAAATGAAAATTAAACAAAAAAAATAAAAATTACTATTACATAAAATTTTAAAGTAACATAAGTAACATATAGTAGGGACTCAAAATCTAAACAATAACATAATACTCACATTTTTCTCATTTTCCAAATAAAGCAGAGATTTTTTAAATTATTTGTATAAATATGCTACAATTTGTATGTAGAATGTATTAATTATGAAAGAATACTCACCTGTCTCCAACATAACTGCATCCTGTTCAATATAATGGTTTTTAAGCACAAAAATGCTGAACACAAACCAGGTGGATTGTCTGGAAATCTTAGTTGATTTTCACTGTAAAAAGGAATCATTCATTAATTTTTAGTAAGTATTGCCTTGATGAAGAAGAGATCCAAGACACTTTATATTATCACCCTGCATAAAATTCTCATTTTTCTTATCACTTTCAAATGCTTTGAAAAATCAAAATGTTAATGAATAAAATAACTCATTAAACTTGTTAACAAATGAAATTCTAACAACAAAGGTTTTTAAACCAACCTTAAATTCAATATCTCAAGTTTCTTTAACTGAACTGCTATTTTTGCAACTTCCTCCCATGATGGGATCAAATTTTGGGATATGTCTAATTCTTCAACATTTGGGCAAGTATTTTCTAATGCTGATTCAGGTCCTGCACCAGAGATCTTCATATCCTTTAGAAGAAGGGACTTCAGTTGGTCAAATTGACTGAAATGATAAATCTGCATTTCAAAAAGATGAAATTATTAATATTAGATTTACATTCAAATAATTCTATTCTAAACAAATGCCAAATTTCCTCTTTCAACACTTTACATTTATATTTTTAAAGCAACATCACCACCCAGTACTAACAGCAGCTGCTTAAACAATATCAAGTTATACTTTTTGGCATATTCAATTACTATTGGTCTTATTTCTGTAAAGATCCCAGTTAAATATGCCTTATTCTCACCTCTGCTGAATATTGACCTTCCTTGCTCCCACCACTTCCACCACCGTTTGCTTTCCTTTCCCCTGCACATACATCTCCTCTAGGATGACCCCTGCATGCTCATCCTCCACAATCCCATATCTCTCAGACAAAGCCGCATACATACTTATACCAAAGTCTGCTTTCTTAGGCCTGAGAAAGGACCCAGAAGTTGGATGTCTGCAAATAAAGGATGGGTTTGGTTTCAAATATATATTTTCTCTTTATTGTGTATACAGTGGGTCATACAGTAACTGAGTTGGTTGTAATTTAGTGTCTGCAAAGAGTTACATCTATGTCAGACTTATAAGACTTAGTACACTTTTTGACACCTTTTATCATTTACTTTTTTAGTCACTAAATTCGAATCTATACAGGAGCTCCATTCATAACCAATATCAGATCTATGTTGTGATTTCTGTATTGGCAACCAAGTAACATTCATTTCTAATGCATGGAAACAATACACCAATTTCAACTTGTCGATCACAAACAAATATTTAGTACATGTTTTTAAAAAACACTTTAATATCATACGTGGCTGTGAAATATCTCCTCCCTTCATGGGAACCATCATGTTTCCCTCTGGTAGCATCATCCCAATCTACACCCAACCAGACACCTGTAAAACAATTCATGCTTAGTATTGTTTTTGCCTTTTACATTTAAATTTCTTGTTCAACTTTATTGCTATATACATTAACAAACTGATGATGAAACATTTGACTTTGATCTCCATCAATTATAATTTGTTTATAAAATGGAAAAGATCACACCAATCTGTTCGAATTAATGCATATATACTGTTAGCATTTAAAACATGTCAAAAATCTAAACAGAGTGTTAAGTCCATCAAATCTTATAAAATTAGCCTTTAGGTCTCTGTGGTATTACTGTACAACCATGTCATGATCGAGTTTACCTTTGGTTGGTGGGACTTCACCAATATACATAACAGTACCAAAGTACCCATCACTGTAAAACCTGCTCCCAACTGTCACATTATCCAGGCTGGGCTCCACTTCTCCCATACTGTATGTTCACGTACTGTAGACCTTGAGTATTAGAATGAAACGTAGATCAAGCTTTAGTTTTAATGAAAAATATTACTCTTATCAGTTATGATGTATTTTTTTCTTTTTTGTCTCTGACTCTTACATATATTTACGCTTCATACTGTTTACACCTTTTGAGCAACAATTGCCAGACAAATTCTGGATATCCTCCCAGACCACCTCAAACAATCAGAGCTAGCTTTCTGACTAGGATGAACACAAAATATCAACAGAATAATATTCAAAAGCAAGGTTGAGAATGGCACCTATAAAGCTGTGTCCTGGTCACCATACAGCCAAGCCTACTATTACTAGTAAGTTAAGAGTGGATGAAATGTTTCCAAACTGATTCAATCTCTGTATGCAAAATTAAACATAACAAAGCATAATATAAGTGAGTTCAAATGAACAATGCTACTAATCAATTGTATTTACATATATGAAGATGGAAAATATTTTAGTCATAACTCATATCACATAAAAACAAAATTTGTATCACTGCTTGTACACAACAATCAACATCAATTGTAAATTGTGACAAGGAAGGAGTTACACCTGTTGTAACTCCTTGGTATATTCCTTAAAATAAGCTAGTCTTTTCATTTCTCTTACCGCAAACTACCCAGATCCAACACACCAACCAAAGGAACGCTGTGTCAGTGTATTCTGGGCAACTCTCCGAGTGAGCTCCTGCACTGCTTCAGTGTTGTCAAGTAACTTGTATCGCCTGCTAATGTTAGAAATGCTACAGCTGAGTGCTACACTATCACTATTTGGTACTTCTCAACATGACTCATGGCGCAAAATTAAACCTGATGCAGTCAACTGTCGAACTGAACTAATTTAAGCCAAAAATGGACATCGATCAAAATTTTACCAAATTTTGAATTATCTTATGTTGCTACTAATTAATTGCTCAAGAAAAATTTCTACGGCACAATCACTGACAGAGTTTTTTGAACAGGTTATTGTGAAGCTTAGAGTGCGCACTCGTTTACTGCGCAGAAAATTATGACAAAAACTTCCGGCTGCAAAATATTTACGCTGTCGCAGGTTAGGTGTTCACTTTCCCAGTTTTGGAGTTTAAAACACATAAAATAACCTCTATTATAACCCATCATAATGCAAAAACCCTGCTCAAAATCGGTTAAGTAATTTCTAACAAATTTTATAAAATTCTGGCTTGAGCAGGTACGTCTCTCGACTGCAGCTAGCCATCTCTGGTGGGACGATGGCAGACGAGGTTGGTAGTATATTCTTGCAATTCTTGATTATTTTCTGGTAGTTGAACTTAAAAGTGGTTTCAAAGCGTAGAGTTTCTATTTAATATTTTGATAGCATTCAGTAAAACTGCCTCTTACATGCTGTACTGGATTCAGAACCAAATCACGCAGAGTTGCAAAATGAACTAAATTCTTTTCTTTAGCAATTTACTAGTAAAATACACTTTAGCCTGTAGTAGATAAAATATAATATTACTGTTAGTTTTATTAATTTTTTTCAGGAGCCTGAGGTTTTTGAGATTACAGATTTTACAACAGCATCTGAATGGGAGAGGTGAATAGAAAAATTACACCTATAATGAATCAATATTTTTTCCTTTATTTTTTAATTCATGTGTAATTTAGCAAACATCACCCTAACAAAAATTCATAAGTGATGACATGAAATATCTGTAATAAAGGATGTATTTTACTGTATTTTTACAGCTCGATATTTTCATCCTTCAGGTTTATTGCAAGAATAGAAGAACTTATTCATGAATGGAAGTTAACAAGCCCAGTTTCACTCTCTCCTTTAAAGAAGGTCAGTCTTTTACCCATTCAATAGATTTATAGAAAATGCAATGTACTTGCAGAGGTACTCATACACAGTCTTTGCCCTACTAATAACCAAATCCATGTATATACTACAATCCTATGGAATTAAGTTTCAAATTACCGAAATCAACTTTATTATATATATCGTACATTATATGTTGCCTGAATATCAACAAGTGTTCATTATAATGTCTTAATTTCTAGATATTGAACTTGAAAAGACATTTTTAATAATTGAAAGAAAAGTCGATAAAAATATACCATCGAGGTACACATACAAGAAGTAGGTTGTTGCATAACTGTGAGAGGCTGCCAATATCCACATCTATTTCCGATTCCAAAGTAGCAAAAAAGATCATTTCTGTATTATGGCAAGCATTAAATAAATTTAGATTCATTGCTTATAGATATTTAAGGTATGAAAAATTAACATTGGAAAACATTTATCATGCTTAGACAGTCCATTTCCACAAGTATTTGGACTGAAATATCCTGGAATGTCCCTTTTGATGTTTATCCCCAATACAAGACTTTTATAGCTATGAATTAGTATTACCATATGTTCATTATATTGAATTAATTTTTAAAATAATAAAAAAAATTATGCAAATAAAAAGCAACAGAATTTTAAAAATGAAGTTGAATTGAATTCAAATGAAAATATGAATTTGTGGAGGGCTTGCTAAAATTTCTTGGAAAATATCTACATTTCCTAGTCTTTCAAACATCTTATTTCAAATCTTTTATTATTTATTTCACTTGTAGGGAGAGTACAGCAGCGGCACTTGGGAAGATACAACAGATACATTGAAATTTGCAGATTTTCCATTTACTATAGTGAGGCACTGTCTCAAACAGGCACCTAATGGCCCAGATACAGAGGAAGGTGCCACAGCTATGGTGGAGGAAGATGAAAGTAAGTATGTTGTAGAATGAAAGTAACTTTAGGAGAGGAGGATGAAAGAAAGTATGATGGTGTATGAAAACATTTGTGGCCATAGAAGGTAAAGGCACAAAAGTATATATAATTAAGGCAGATCAGTGGATTTTAAGATAGAATTAAGAGGTAATTTTAAGATAAAATTAAGATGCAAGTCAGGATTGTGAATTCATAATTCCTGCATAAATGGACTGTTCTGGATGGGCCCAGGTTGATTATTTAGTTAATATATACAGGATGTTAGCGCGCACACACACACACACACACACACACACACACACACACACACACACACACACACACACACGCACATGCATACACACACACACACACACATGCACACACCATTACTTGTGGCTTGTATTTGTGTGTTTAATGTAAATGAAAGTGATATTATTGTTGATATCCTATGTTTTGTTATTGTAGATGCAATACCTCAGCCCCTGCAGGATATACTTAGCATGGAGAATGATTTCCCAAGTAGAGCACATTGCCTGAGTAGATGGTACGTGTACACAGTACATGCAGCAATGTGTCTGTGAATAGAATGATGTTCATGTCAACTCTATTTGTGTTTATCTTGTAATTCCCCAATACAGCCAAGGGATTAAGTATATTCAATTTGGCATCTCTTGTATGTCTTATATTTTTATAAGTTAATAAAATGTAACAGCTACATTGTATGAAATTACTTTTTGGGAATATGAAAATGCATACAGAATGGGTGAAAGGGCTAAAGGTAAGTCTCTGATCACTCATTATCTTGTCACAAGATCAATGCGCAAGGTGTGCAGACAGGCTCCAAATGCAGTTTCTTATTATTTTTATTGGCTGTCAAAGTATTAATATTCTTTGGTGGATAAATGTCTCACTTTATGACACACTGATTCTAGAAGTGATACTTACTTAAATGCTCAGTTGATACATAATGAATTGTATTTTCTAGGTATGGCATACGTGACTTTGTGGTTATTTCTCCCGGGGCTACTTCTGAAGCTGTTACAAGTGAAACTAGGATCAATATTCTCATGAGCTCTATTGCTATTGCTGTGAATAACACTGGATGGTAAGTTTTATTTATTTGTTTATGTACTTAGTTGACTTTTAAACTTTTATAACTTAGTAAATTGATTATTTTTATATGACCAAGAATTTTATTTTTATCATGATGTTTATCAGTTTTTATGCTTTAGATCAATTTGCCACTTGCAAATTAATTTTTTTTAACCATTTTCAATTGAAGCCAGGTGCCTGTATTTATCCAAGGTCATCAGAAGTGGAGGCGTCTATACTATGGCCTGTGTGAGTTCCCAGGAGTACGGACCAGTTTTGACATGGTTCACCTGAAGAGGATCCCACCACAGTACAATCACCTTTCAGGACTGTTAGATGTATTCAAGGGAAAACTGGTGAGAATGGGGATTTATTGCTGCATTCACAATGGTGCTAACTTAAACCAGAATTAAACTGAGTAGCATCAAAATTGCCTGAAACCACAATGCAGGCTTTATCTAGTGACATCAATAAAGCCAGCTTAAGTTGAGTATTACTTTGATTTTGAACATGTCTAAATTTCAGGATCAGTTAAAACTTATGTCATTACTATACCTTTTAGGCATCTCCCATATCCCCTCCTCCTCCAGTCACTGTGTCAGTGAGGTTCACTTATGTGTTACAAGACTGGACACAGTATGCCTGGCCACAGGCACCTCCTGGTAATTATGTTATTTTTGTCATAGGATTTGCCATTTGTTGTAAAATGTTTATCAGACTTTTTATCAGGGTAACTGTATATATATAGTATACTTCTTATAAGTGAAAAAGAATAGGGTCTGTTGTTGTGTGGACCTGGTATTGTTTTGTTTAATGATGAAAATTTGATATGTGGCAGTGCAAACTTGATTGTTTAGAACAGGGAATTTATGTTCTTATGTTTGTGATAGTCATATTTGTGCTACATATTCTATTTCAGACATTGAATCTGTCACAGAAGATGAGATTGGGTGTACAGACTTTGAGACATTGCCATTTGGAGCTTGTGAGGATCCAGTCAGGTATCTTTCATTTAGAAATTAGGCAAAAAAAAATAATAATGGAGTTTACTTTTTCCAAAGTATTGTTGTGAAATTTTATTTATAATCAATTTGTAGAACAGCATCATTTCTATTTCCTTGTTGGAAATTCAGTTAAATCAGCGCATTTTTTCCTTTATCATTTTCACTAAACAAGACTTATCCTTTCAGATTAGGAAATGTTATAATATTTTAAAATATTTTACCTTTAGCGTAGGCACTGGCAATACACATGGTTTTAGCCCCAACCATATATACTTTAAATCTTTTTGAAAAATGTTCCATTCAATTTCAGTGAATTACATCTTTCTACAACATGGCCAAATTTGTCTGAAGAAATGATTGTAGACAATGATACATACACGTAGGTATAGATCTTGATAGTCACTGTTATATTTAAGAGTTTTTATCAACTTTGTGAAGCAATAGATTAAAGCAATACTGTTATTGCTAAATCAATATTTCTATGGCTACCTTGTTACATAAAGGAAATAAGATTTATTTGCTTTTTAAGTTCATAAATGCATAGCCTCTACCTTTTTTTTTTTTTTTTTTTTTTTTTTTTTGGCACTATTTTGATGTTTCCTGTATATCACATATCATGATTAATATAAACAGGGTGACTTTGAGTATTTTGGTAGATTTAAAATAAATAATACTTAAACTTCCTTTAAATAATATATACAACCGGCATGTCTTAAATATAATTTTCTAATTGTTGTGTAATGGATGTCGTAGATGTTTTATTCCAAAATCAGTGCAAGGTGTGTGTGTGTGTGTGTGTGTGTGTGTGTGTGTGTGTGTGTGTGTGTGTGTGTGTGTGTGTGTGTGTGTGTGTGCATTTGCATGCACACGTGTGAGCATGTAACAGTAAGAATTGGTCTGAAGTGATGATTGTTTTCTTTGTTTTACTGCAGGGACCTTGACCCACTCCAAGCCCCACAATGGTCTGTGAGGGTGCAAATGTCAGAGGATGTTCTCTGTCTACTTGGTAATATAGGTCTCCTTTGTATGTGCTTACAGGCATGCTTGTTTGATATTAAAAACATATATGCCCATGTGTGTGTGACATTTCCAGTGTTGTAGGAAAGTGTCCTCTTTGGATAACCTATAGAAAATCTTTTATAGATCTTACAATTTTTCATTAAGATTTGTTTAAAAAATATACACTAATGTATTTTCGCTTTTGTTATCTTATGGTTGTGATATTCTGTTTATATTTTGGGGGTATTCTCATTGTATTCTTATTGTATTGTTACAGGTGATTATCTTGATGAGTTTATAGCTGTATGCTACAGAAAGGAGTCCACAGACCAGTTGTTGGGAAGGCATACGTTTCAGGAAGAAGAAAAAGGTAAGTGTATGTCTTTCAGGTCTTGACCCCAGCTTTAGCAAAGTGAAGTGCTTACAATCAGTATGTTAAAAGTTTTTGAACAAAACAGTTTTTTGAATAAAGAGAGATTTTTTCACATCTTTTTGTGCTCCCATTTCTGTCAGCAGCATCAATTCAATACTGGCACAAAGTTTGAAATATCAAGAGTGAAAACTGTATATCCTGGATACTGTTTTCAAAGAGTTTATTACCTTTTTCTTTCAGTAAAAACCCAAATTTTTCATACTTAAGATGTTGCATATTTCTGTGAAGGCAAAACAACATTAATCCTAAAAAAATCTTTCTTTCATCTCCTGTGTATTGCCACTTTTCGTATTTCAGATAATGCAGATGTCAGTAAAGCCCTGCAGAGATTAACAGAACCAACAGTAAGCTATAACCTTCCCTCTATCTCCAATGTTATGACAAGTGCATCATCCAAGATGAAGATGAAGGCAGAAGATGCGCCAATCCCAGAACCCCTGTTGAATAAATTATTGCAGGTAAGCACTTGGCTGAATGGAAAAATTAGTATTGTTTTGTAGAATTTATCAATTGTATATAGTCTAGTGAGTTCATTAAAGCTGAATGCTGAGATTGATGTTTATCACAAAAAACAACTTATACATGTCAAATTTTAAGTTCCCTACCAGTTTAATGGACTGACTGACTTAAGAAAGTCAATTAATTTTTAATTTCAGTTTCTTTTTCCTGATTCTGTCAATGAGGATAAAACAGAGCAAACTTCCACCATTGGATCCTCCAAATCAGAAACTTCAGATGTCACAAAGGTATGAGTGCATCATGACTGGAAAAAGTAAAATAGATGAACATCTTTCATTGAAAGCATTATGACTATTTTTAATAATCTTTTGGGTGGCAATTGTCCTAACCAAGGCCATAGAATGCAGTTTTATTTAACTGGGATTCATCTTACCATCTAGGTACATCAAACAACTTTCTGGGGATCTACTAGTCCATTCATAGGCCATCACACAAACCAGCCCATCATTTACCGAAATTTTTGTAAGCTGCCCAGCCATCTTTGATAATATATATATTTTGAGGCCAATGGCAGTCCTAATGATTGCTAGATGGCTCTCTGAGGAAGGCTTTGGTCTTAACTTTAATTGTTAAAGAAAGGATACATTATTTTTATTATGTTTCAGGATCTCGGACGGCAGTTGAAGTCGGCTCCTGTGGACAGCCTGACTCACAAACTGGCCATTTGTTGCTGTATACTGAACCACAGTGGTGGCGGCCTGAGAGCTCTGGCCCATCTGTGGCAGGAGTTTGTACTGGAGATGAGATATAGATGGGAAAATGACTACTACATTATAGGGTGAGTGTATGGTTCTAAAGTTCTAAATAGGCGATAAAATGTTTTTAAAGATAGTAAAAAAGGAAAGGTCAAATTTTTTGCAAAAACTTTTGATTTTCTTTTATGAGATAAATATCTTCGTAGCAATTTGTTTGTGTGCCATGAAATTGACTAAAGGAAGGCACACAGGAAAACGACTATATTACAAAAAAAAAAATAAATAAATAAAACAAATTGCCTGGTTTGCATCTTTATTTTGCCTATGATGTTATTAAATTCTCATTAAATTCTTATTAAATTCTGTAATTTCTCAAACCATTGATTCTTTTCAGTTTAGAAAAAGGTTCACCTAATCTAGGGACAAGTTTACTTCATCAGAAGTTACAGGTAATAATGCATAAATTAATGCACTGCAAATTTCTTTCTAATGAAACGACCAAGTTCAAGACATAAGAATTCTGCTATTGCCTGATGTAAACATAAAGAAAATCTCAGATCCCAGCCTTGTCCCCATAACTGTAGTTGTAACATGCTTAACTGTATCTCGCATAAGGTTTTAGTTTATCGGCTGAGCCTTTGCCCACTGATAAGATTCAACATACTTTAGGCTCAGGTGTATTTTTTTATGAAGTTTGAAAAAATTTTTTTTGAGCACTTGCATTAAATGCAGCAAATTTAAGTACAGGTGAAACTCAACCTCGTCTTACTTTCCAGATGTTGAACTGTTGTATTGATAGGAAGAAAACGAGGTCTGCACTTGGTCTGGAGGTAAAACATACCTCTATATCAGACAACATTGAAGAGTTAGGTAAGCAAGTTAAGTCTTCAGGACAGGACACGAAGGGTAAAAACTCTGAGAAAAACACTGGAAAAGATGCAGCAAAGGAGAAAGAGGGGGAAGATGATGACGACGACGATGATGATGAATTTTATGAGTGCCAAGAATCTATGAGTCAGGTATCTTTAGCTAAAAAGACATCTGTGGCTGATTCAAGTGACAGTACGTCTTTGCTAGGAGAAGACTGTGATAATGAAGAGGCTATCAGCCTTGCCTCAGATCTCAGTGGGTCCACAGATGTCAGGTATGAAGACTCAGTGACACTGCAGCCAGAGGGGCGTCTCAGGCCATGCGGGGAGTTGAAATTGTTGAGAAGGGACGAGATTCTCTACATTCCTATCACACAGGAACCTGCTCCCATGACTGAGGACATGCTGGCAGAGCATGCTGAAGTGCTAGCCAAGTAAGTAGATGCAAATAAGTGGCCTCCACAAAAAAAAAGATCTATGAAGGATGCACATGTTTACAACATTGTACAGTGGTTGGATGTTTGTTTCTTCAGTGCTATTTTAACATTTTGCTTTTCTATCATTTGCTTTTTGCACATTGTTGTATGATGTTAAGAGTGGTAGAAAGAATTTTTTAATCAGCATTGTATTCTGTGTTTCAGTCTGGGGTCATCAGTAGAAGGCACACATCTGAGGGCAAGGATGCAAAGTGCTTGTCTGTTGTCAGATATGGAGGCTTTCAAGGTAAGTTAGTTAACTTGGATGTGGAAAATGGCATGAGTCCAGCGTGTTTTTTTAATGAACATGAAATGGATAATGACAAGTTGATTTTTTAAAATCATTTTGTACAAAATGTTTGAACATGGGAAGAATTTATGAAATTTGAAAAATTTTGACATTCTTTATAAAACATTGCAAAATTAAGTTTATTTATGAAATATTTCAAAAGTAATAAATGTAGATGAAATATATGAAATATTCCAAAAGGAGATTAGAGTTGTTTTTTTAATCTACTGCTGTACTCAAAGTGTTACCAGTATTTACTGTTGTTTTTGAGGCTGCCAACCCTGGTTGTATCCTAGAGGACTTTGTTCGCTGGTACTCCCCTAGGGACTATATAGAAGAGGAGGATGCAGACCAGGATTCACAAGGAGAAAAGAAAGGTAAAGAACTTTATATCTACGTATTGGGCGATTTAATAACACGCAAACCTGGGCTTGCTGTGGTTACTCTTTATGTCACTGAAAGTCATTTGTTTCACTATAATGTTAATTAAATTTGGAACTAGTGTACATTATTTAACAGACTAGTGAGGTGGATTCGTTATCTTTATTATCATCTTCAATTTATTAAATCTTTAAGCCCTACAGCTCATCAGAATGATATACAGTATAATTATCATCTTATTATTTTTGAATAGCTGGCTTCAATTCTGTAACACTTGATATGGTATATATATATATATATATATATATATATATATATATATATATATATATATATATATATATATATATATATATATATATATTACTAGTAAGACGTTTTTTGCTCAGGTCAACTGAGTCAGCGTATGCAGATCCCTGGTAACATGTGGGTTGAAGTCTGGCATAATGCAAAGCCAGTACCAGTCAGGAGACAGAAAAGACTCTTTGATGATACTAAGGAGGCAGAAAAGGTAGTTTTTATTATCAGATTATTATATCCATGTACTGGCAGTAGGTGAATATTTTTTCGTTTATTCAGGTTAGGAAGGAGTGTTTGTCAATTGTTAATGTATGTGTTTGATTAAACTCTGACACAATTGAATACATTAAAGTAGAATAACTTATTTATAAATAGACTGAGTTTTAGACAGAATTGTTATGTTTTACCATCCTTGTTTGTAAGGCATGGATTTGTCAAAATATTTTATTTATAAATGTACATATTTAAATTTTAAGATGAGACTGATATTATCAATACATGTATGATGACTACATTGTCCTGTTTGTCTGGTAAAGAAATGTTTTTTTTTTTTTTTTTTTTTTTTTTTTTTTTTTTTTTTTTTTTTTTTTTTTTTTGTAGGTTCTCCACTTCTTAGCGTCCCTGAAACCAGGTCAGCTTGCCCTTCATTTGATGCCAATGCTTATTCATGGTGCTATTATTAAACTACAGGAAAACAGTAAGTATTTACATGTACATGTCATAAGACTGTATTATCATTTGGCTAAAAATGTGTGGAAAAAAATAATAAAAATGAGTACTTTAGTTGAGTTTTTGTGAGTATTTAGTTGAAATATTATCATTTTATAATGTATGTTTTAAAAATTTTCTTTTGAGTTAAGTCACACTTCAAATTGATATAAAGTTATCTTCTCACTGTTTACTAAATCTTATAATATGAATTTATAAATGTTACATTCTTACAGATGATTCCAGTATTCCCAGCTTAAACACATTACTTCAACAGATCCAGACCAAAAGCAGTAAAGTAACCAGAGCCCCAGATCAAGATGTCAAGAAATACGAGGTAGGCACTATATTTGGATCTGTAAAACATGTCAACCTTCTTTGCATGAGCTAGATAAAACATACTTTATGATTAATGACTGTACATTCAATGATATTGTTTGATCCAGAGACAAGAATTAAGAGCTCATTTCTTCTTTAATTACTATTTTCATCATCATCATCATCATATCCCCCACACAGGATCTCCTAAACCAGCTGAGGCTAGCAGAACTGGTCATAGCTAGGGGCAGGTCTTTGAGGAATAAGTTCCAGTGGGAGACAGAGGACAAGGCACACCAGGGCCACATAGAGGAGTTTGCCTCCAAATTACTGGAACAGCCAGAGGTTGAGGTGGCGGGAGGGGCCAGGGGCCCAGCAGGGGCCATCATACATAAATTGTTTGCCGAAGCACAGAAGGTGGGTGAAAGCTGGGATTTTGATAGAATCTTTGACAGAGAGTTTGTTGATAGAGGCTTGGATTAGGAAATCATTTGGATTGAATGAAAAATGGTTAATTTCCAAGTTGAAAAAGTGTAAAATACTTCCAGTATGTCTTGTGTTCAAAGAAACACTCAATATCTTTAGTGTGGTAAGAGATAGTCTCTTGCCTAACTTTAACTTGGTTATATTTGTTAATGACAAAGAATTAGTTTGATCAATGCTCCATCTACACTGGTCATGATTCTTTTTGATACATGGATACTCCCTTTTTATTGACAATATGTGCAATTTGATAACAATATTTTTGATAACGTCAGCACATGTCTTCTGTTTTTCAGAGTGCAAACATGATGATGAATGGCATGCCCGTGTCTCCCGAGGACAACATCAAGAATGGGTCGGACTTTCCTAAGCCTGCAGGCAGGGAGTACATCCTTAGGACAGTTGTACCACGACCAGCCCCTTACTCCAGGCCCTCGGCACAGAGGATGTTCTGTGTCCTGTTAAGAGACGAGTTCAGACTGGCAGGAGCTTTCTCCTCTGATACAACATTTACTTAAAATTATCACATTGACTGTACTTGCAGCATGCATGCCTGGGGGGGGGGGGGGATTCTAATCAGAAGCTTATGAGCAATTCTGCATGTTTTTTATGAATTCAAGATGTCATACAGACACACAGATGCATTGGTTTTATGTTTTATAATTTGTAATGTACATTGTATTGTATTGAATTATAATGTATAAAATGGGCATTTTCAAATGTTAGCAATGATTTTTTCATTATCTGTGCTCATTCTAGATCTGTGTCTGTAAAACTGTAACATCAAAATCATGTGATTGAAAGATTCTGTAAAATAAGAAAAAAATGGGAAATTAGATCATCTTATGTGAAATTCACTCCATAAATTATGTATACATCACCATTTTGCTGTCTACCTGTCTTGTATTTGTGAAGCTCTAAGTGTTGAGAGCTAGTTGCTTAAACATTTTTCTTTTCAGGCTTCAGAGAGACTTTATTTGAGGTATTTGGGCAACTTACAATCAAGTCTTGTTTAAACTGATATCCTTGATCTTAAAACTACACAATGAAAAAAGCTTCTCCAGCCTATTTCATGTTATTGACTCTTACGGACTTGCGATCTTAAAGATGAAATTTGCTCTTCAAGTACATTTACCCAAAGCAAAATGAGAAGTGATAACCAATAATATCCTCATCATCATCATCAGCTGTGCTTTTGATGTTCAATCATATAAGGCTACTTGTATAACATAGTGTTCAAATACAACAAAAATTGTTTATCAATGATTGATCATGTGTACTTCATTTGTTAGAGGCAGACTGCTTTTGAAACACTTAAAGAGCATTATTCACCAAAAAAGTAGATCTACATACTTTAAAGGGATAATAACTCTTCATATGAGATCTATATTTCACAATAAAAACATTGTGAATAACTCATAGAAATATCATATATTCTGTTTTACCACAAGAAAGGCAGTTATAGCTATTATTCTGATATCTGAGCTTGTCTTTAGACCATGTGACCTCCATTGATGGCTATACTCTGTTAAAATCTCTTAAGAGATTTTAACAAAAAACCAAACTTTTTAGGAAAAAACCAGGGACCAACTTTGAATGTAAAAATGGATTCATTAACCATTGGTCAGTATGGGAAAATTGTTGTTTACTCCAGGAAAATTCATTTTTTGGCAGAAATGAAGAGTTATTATCCCTTTAATATAGACTGCAACTTTTTTGACATTTCATTGTGTAGTAAGCATTCATATGATGAAACCATTAACTTAAAGGTTTTGTCACCTACTAATGTTGAGTTGATAACTCATTTTTCATTTCTCGAAAAAAAGATAAAATTATGTTTAAACATGCAAAACCTTAATTTTCTTAGCTGATAAAACATGTTTCTTTTGCAACAGGTCAATTACAAGATTAAATGATTCTTAGGATTGAAATAAGGCTCAAATTGGTAAACCAGCTTGATTGGATCATTTTTTTAAAATCAAATTTATCCAGTTTTTTCTTATTCTGAGTTTTTCAATGTGTTAATTTAAACTCTCAAGGGCCTGAAGCCTTATGCTGATTACATATTCTTGATATCCATGTTACCTGTGGTGTATTATTAAAATTTGGTGTTTTGTTTAGCATAGTGTTATTGCATCAAAATTGACAAAATAGCACATTTTGTTCATTATTGTCTGCTTTTGTGTGTACATTTGACAGCATTGCTGTGTAATTTAGTATTTACCCCAGAAAGTATAATTCTCCAAGATATGAAATTCTAAATTACATTCCTTTTGAAGATATTGGTAAAATAGCTCTGCCCATTTTATTAAAATGGCACTTCTGAAAGAGAAAATTTTTTCTGTTTGTTGTAGTAAAGTATAAATTTTTTGGTTGAGAGCATGGCCTCTTTATTAGCATATTCAACTTTTTTTAAAATCACAATGTTTGACAACTGCTGAACAAAAGCACCTCAAAACTAAACCTTGTAGAAAAGTGATCTCGGCAACTTAAAAAGTGTAACATTTCCTTTTTTTATTCAAAAATGAATTAAACCTACATAATTTTTCTGGAATTTTTTCCATCTTTCAATGTTGTAATCAAAGTGCAAGTGCTATAATTTTCCTACACAAATACATAATTACATAAAGAACTTTTCTTGAATTTGTTAAACAATTTAAACAGTCCTAATAAAGAATCTGGGGTTAATTCAATCCTTACCCATCCATCATAAGGTCTTGTAACCAATGAAAATTTTCTTTCTTTTCCAATGTTTTCCAATCCTCAATAAAAAATAATCATTATGCAACCACATACTATACACAATTAACAGTGATATATTTGCATTTAAAAGTGAGATCTAAAAATTCAATGGATTATTTCTTATGTTAACTATAGGTAAACAGAAATCAATATGTAACATTTACTTGAATATAGCATAGTGCACATCACTTTAAAAGTATTATATAATAATTCACTTTATTTTCTATATAATAGGATATACATCATATCCTACAGTGTTAGAATTTCTACCCCGTATCTTATAATTTTAAATGCATTTTAAACACCTCCCCTTTTTGCAGTATGTCTGTATGAGCAGATTCATAATCATTATAGTCTGGTTTCAACCTTCACAAGTTATGCCATGTCTTTAATAGTTGCTTTATTTACAAACTGCATAGAAATGTCTGCCTAAGTTGACTTGGACCACCTTACAGCACACAATTAATTAATTTATAAGCAAGTCGGGTTTGAATTAGACATTTGCTGTCTAGTACTGATATATCTTTACACTTTTCTGTTCCACTAAAGATGGGAAAAATGCACTCTTTTACAATTTATTTGATACACGTTAAAGCCGTTTCCACAAACAAAAGCTTCAGAATCTCTCAAACTTTGGCAGATGTCTTAAGTTGCCAATAAACTAAAAATCAGTAACACAGTTACTATATTTATCTTACACAAGACACCCGTAGGTGTATATATATGTATAATACAATTTTTCAGATAGTTCACACCCTAAAACCCATATGATAATGACTTCTAAGAGCAATTGCCCATATACTGAAGTGTTCAAGGATTGGTTTTAATAATCAAAGCTATATCATTTAAAATAGCAATGTAATTGTTAAATATGATAATAATCGTTGCTTATTTACAGTGTTCAAAAATGTTTAACCACTCTCATTTTATCATTTATACCCAAATTATCTTACTAAAATGTGTGCCAATAAACTAATCAATATCTTTATCATTACAGCAAGGATAACAGTTAAATGCATGCTGTTCAAATAAAAACAGTGCTATAAAAATAAACAAAACATTTACTACAAGCTCCAGGGTTTGCCTATAAATAACACAATAATAATAAAAATTTCAAGAATTTTAATACAAAACTGCAAGTGAATTGTACATGTCAATTAGGTTTGCTTTCTTAGTCTGAAATAACTATGGAATTAGGAAGAAAATACTGGGAAAAATCTCAAGATGTCATCCCATACAAATTATTTGTGAAGACGGAGAGATATTATTTCCATTACATTCTTCACCTTTGTGTCTGATCTGTAAAAAAAAACTAGCAACAATTTTATGTGCTGGGGAAAATAGTGTCATCTGAATATTACTGCATAAGCCCTCCCTAGATGAAGTAAAGATATATGTGTATAACCTCATAGAGGGCAGTCCTTTTGTTTTTACCACAAGCCAAATAACAGGTCTGCATAGACAGCAACTACAGTAATACAAAGACTAAAAGCTGGT
Organism: Lingula anatina; assembly: GCF_001039355.2. The sequence continues at coordinate 203,948 of NW_019775136.1, read as the reverse complement.
GTGAATGCAGAAACACCTAGCAAATGTCCAAACCAATTAAAAGAAATATTTCAATTAATAAAGAATGCAAAATCTCTGCCTTATGCTGCATTGATAATTGCCATTTTTTATTACTTTTAAACAGTGTTGTGAAATAGTGTTAAATCCCCTGAGCTTGAAACAAGACCCTGAACCAGGTGAAGCAAAGACGGAAACTGCACCATACTGCTGAAAGTATTGCACAGACAAGAGACAAACCACTAAAAAAAGTATAATAATAGGAATCAAAAAATGGTAAGAAAATACCAGAGCTACCTTGTATTGATAAACATCACAATTGTGCTGGACTTCACTGTTCACGATCGCATTTGCCAAGCTTAAGAGCCAAGAAATGGCACTTCACAGCTGGACTTTCACAAGTCGAGATCAACCTTACAAATAAGAACTGAATACTGAGTAAGAGACGGCATAATCCACCCTGTTGTCACTTCCCCCCCCCCCCCCTTTTAAGAAAGAAGATAAGTTAATTGCAAAAGCATGCACAGAGTATATAACATCAGTGAAGAACCCAATCCTGTGCAGTAAGCAATGCAATATTCTTGATGTCATTTTAAGTAAATCAGTTATCTTCTTTCATCCTCATTTTTTGGGCAAAGAAAATGATAAACTTCCTTAGATACCATTTGAATATCTGAATAATATAAACTGCTAACCCAATTTAAGACCTCAAAGCTCTCTAAGACTGATATTCTATAACAAATGAAAGTGAATTAGCACAAAAACTGAAGCATATTACACTGCACATAACAGTGATACAGTAATATATCATCACACATTTAATATAATTACTCAAATATTTGATGTTTATCTTCATGTTCTGATGAATTACATTTGGTGATTCAGAGCTGGCTTCATCCCTAATAACTATATACATATAAATCTCAACTACAAGTATTTGCTGCATTTCAAGTGATGTAAATAAAAAGAATACATGGGTTACTTTTTTTTTTTTTTTTTGAAAGAGTACAAAGTCCTGACCTATGAGTACAAGTTCACTTATTTTTTTTAGCACACTTCACAACATCCTCATTACTTGTTGTGTTACCAACCTATGGCAATACTTGATATGATTTGAAACACATACTGCTATTGGAAATGCAGTCTCGAGGCAGACAGACATGGATATTGGGAACTTGATTCTAATCATATTACTTGATATGCTGGCAAATTTGGTTCATCTTGAGTAAATCAAAATGTCTCAGTTTTCATGAGGATTTTGTGAAACAAGCCACTTTATTTCACTACCAGAAAGCCATAACGCTTTTCTTGCTATGTTATTAGGGGAAAAAAAAGGATTTTTTATTGCAGGTATGGTGGTGTGTTCATTTTTCTTTATTAATATAATGTAATAATATTATATTAACAAAAGTAAATATATTGCGATGAAAACATCACTGCAAAAAAGTCCATGTACTCTGTACTCTAGGCATTTTTTGTTATGCTTAAATACATAAAATACCAAAATTGGTAATCATCTTAAAAGAAATAATAAATCCATAACAATGCACTAGTAATAATAATAATATTTGTAAAAATAACAACAAGACTATTTATCAGTTTATTCATCAAGTAGCCTTAACTAGTCAAATATTCAATCCCTGGTGTTGAGGAAGAGCTCCTAATGACTTGCAATATCACAAATATACACATCTTTAAAAACCTGGTACACCCCTTACAAAAGTGTTATACCGTGTCCTCCTGCTCTGCCGTCATTAAGGGATCTCCCTCCTCATCAAAGATTAAAAATTTAACATTTGGCTTCTTGTCCTGGCCTCCTCCGCCCTCCTCTTTTATACTGTCTAGATGCATGGGAGAGTGCTCGCGGGCCCCGGGCTTGGGACTGTGGGAACTTTTATCTTGAGGACCAGGATTAAGTCTACGTCTGTAAAGGAGAAATATTGAAACACTGATTTGAAGGCAACATTTATAATGAGGAAAATGATTTTTTTTTTTTTTTTTGACAAACTTTGACAGAAATGACAACTACTTTCAAGCAATAAGTGACTCACTGTGACCTGAAATAACCCACACTTTTAATGGGATAAAAAATGATCCCCAAGTTCAACATACAGCACAAATCCTTACTTGATATGTTACATCAAAAATCCACACTTTCAAAGTTATACTATGGATGGATTTGAGAAAAAAAACTAGAACAGGCCTTATAAACAGATACGGCATTTGCAAACTCGAGCCTCAGATTAGTGAGCACAAATGCCTATATTAATGACTCCAGCCATGAATTAGAACCTGAATGTAAAATTAGTAACCAAGAACACAGCATTACCACATATGAACTGCTCTGACGTTGTGTTCGTGTCTACTAAATATACCGTGCAATAGTTAATTTGTGGCTCAAGTCATTTATTTGGGCATTTGTGCTCCAAACTCCAAGGCCCGCAGTAGCATAAAGCAATTATCCTTTATGTGGCCTGTAGGAGTCAAATATTGTACTTGTCACCAAGTTCTATGCACAATCCATTTCTGCACAGCTCTGTTGAATTCCAAATACAACACTTGAGCTGGCACTGTGTGTGTTACTCACCTTGTTGTTGGTGACTGGTTTTCTGCAGCTTTCTGGTGCTTATTCATGTCTACCTGACTGGTCTCATTAATGGTCTTCCAGAGTGAAGATTTGGCTATCCCCTCAGAGATGTTGAGCTGATTGAGTTTATTGGCGGGAATTCTCATGATGTTCCCACTGGTCAGTGGGACCTCTAGGGTGCCTGTCCTGGTCAATTTAACCTGGGGGTTACTCACTATACTCTCTCTGCGTTCCCGCTGAAAATGCAAAAGGAGAATTCTCATAAGTCCAGTTCCATATGAGTTTGTTAATAAATTATTATTATTTTTCTGCTGATTTGAAATAAAAGTAAGAAAACTTGATACTTAACTATTTATTTATTTATGTTTTTATTTATTTATTTCAATTTTGTCTTTCTTTAACACACTGAAACAGAAATAAAATATCAAATGCAACTGTAATTTTTGAAATATTCAGCATGCTTTGAGCAATAACAAACATAACTTTTGTATTATAAAATATATGTAACTGTCACTCTATATCTAACAGATACCTCTTCATTTTCCATTTCCTCTTCTTTCTTCTTCAGCTCCTCTTGCTCTTCTTTCTCCTTCCTGTGAGCGTTAGGCATGACATCGTCCAGCCACATCAGTTCCTCCTGACTGAACAGGTAGTCCATTCCCTTTCTTACAAAACACATGGCCAGCACCTAGGGAATAAAATTGTCCCCAACATCTTAATAAGGGTAATTTGGCAGATTATTAGTAACTTGGTTTACCGCTTTGTTGGATGTATGTGCACATCCTATAAATGTAAATTTCATCTTTTAAAAATCACACGACAGCAAAATTGAATCATGGTAAATGTAAGGGAAAGAAAGTGTAAGTAGATTTGAAAACTTCTTCATTTTTAATGAAGACTTGTAAACCAAGTTACCTTAAAATATTTTGGTTTTTACATATAAGTACTACATTTTTTTTACATATTAAGTAATTCAAACAATAAACATTAGAGCTTACTTTAAAATACGTTTTACAATCAATCCAGGTTCAAACAAACCAAATTCTACAATTTAATTTTCTAAATTTTACTTTGATCCTACTTTAATATTCTTGCACTGTATTAATGTGTTTTCATTGCATGCTTCTGCATGCACTATTTCAGAAGGATCGAAATGTATTAACATTAAAACAGTTTCTCTCTCATTAACCAAATAATAATGAGGCAGGGAATAGCTAATGGTATGCTACTCCAATTAGCATTAATCTACACATATAATGCCTCTAACAATACATAAATGTTACAGTAATTGAGCTAGCAACTAAAATTCTAAAATATCAAGCAGCTAAAGATAGGAAGCAAATTAGTTGCCATACACTAAGCTTGCTTTGGTTCACATTGCAAGCATCAGCTACAACCATCTCTACGTGTCTACACTACGTGTTAGTGAAATTATAACAAACACCTAAGCAAATTTCTATTAAAAAGGCTAAGTAATTCTACAAGTCTGCATATCATATATTTCATAAATTTAGTGCAAATTAGTTTTCTTGCAATTTCATACTTTAAATGAACCGAACAGAACATTTCTATTTACTGAAACAGTTTTTTTTTTTTCATATTCTCTCACTTTTGAAAACATTATAGTGTTCCGTACATCTACATTTTAGCATGAAAAGGATGTGTGAAAAATACTAGGACTACAGCTAGCTTCTTGTTACAATACGTGCCACTAAAAACTATCAATCACCTTTTTTGCAATACTAACAGAAATAAATACTGAAATACACAAACTTGGGCAACAGTTTTCACTGTCAACCTTGGGTCTCAATAAAACAAGGAGCACATCAATACTTATTTGTTACAAATTCAGGTAAATCCAACAAGAAAAATTAGATGAAAATATAGAAAACATCAACAGTAATCGGGAGAGCATGTTTCAATACAAGATGATGAACAAAGGAGCACAAATAATGTCACATCAAACAGAGGTTTAGTAAACAATGAAATGGCTTACTGCTTAGAAATACTAAGTGTTAAATATAAAACATGTAGGTGTTTATACAGGTTATACCAAAAAGGCTCAAAATCTACCAGACACTTCGAAAGAAAACTTTATGCATGCAATAGAATCATTTCAATATCCCAACATCCCCAGATGGACCTGACTGGAACCTACCATAAGTGGGAAGGCGATAGAAATGGATTTAATGGTCTTAATAACCCACAGGATGATTAGACACAACAGCTGGATAGCTGTGAACAGGTGAACACGCTTCAGAGGCACATGGCGCAGGAAGGTGTAGTCCGGCTGGTACTTCGGTGGCATTAAGATGATCAACAGACGGTCTACAAACTGTAACCAAGAGTAATGATATGATTTTTTTCTTTTTGATGTCGTTATAACGAAAAAAAAAAATTCAAGTGGGATTTTATCAATTATCTTTGACTTAATAATGAACAAAGCCACAGTGTTAAAATTATGTGTAAATAAAAAATGTAATAACCATTGATTATTATTTTCCCTTTTTTTTTTTAAAGTGATTCTCTTGCTGTCGTTAACTAAGGATAAACACAAGTTAAGATTCCACTGTTTGTTGTTCAAATGGCTGGATAAAATTCCTTGTTCTTCTTTAGTTATAGACAGTCATGGTTTAAACTGAAACTCACTTGAACAACAAAGTGATACAAGCTAATTCACCTTGGCTTAAGCTAAAACTTCTCTAGACAGTTACTGAATAAACATCTCTTACCTGTACTCCCTTAAGAGCAGACACTCCCATGTACAGGAACACACCATATAAAATTGGCAGAGGGAGATGCTGAAACAAATAGCAGAATTTTGTAGGGCATAGCTATATTTGTGTAGCAGACAAGAAACACATTAATTTTTTTCAATGAAATATTTTGCAAAGGGGTATCAAAGAAACATTCAGGGAACAGAATTTCCTAACTCTTCAAAAGCATATTTATTCATCTCTCTTAAAAACGAATACCAAAGATTCTCAAAGCCATACAACTCTATTTACCTTCAGCGCTGATGTGAGAAGCACAGACACCCCAATTAGTAAGAATACTGCTACACCAGTAACTCTCTGTTCTCTGTTTAAATAAAAAACATTTTATATTAGTATCAAAAATATATTTCATGAATTCTTATCTTAAACTCGATTATGAATCCTGTACTATTTCTCACTAGGTTGACAACTGCAGATTATGAGTTCATTAAGCTCTCTTGTAGCTTTAACACCAAACACAAAATCTAATAATTCTTCCCTTGGTCCTTTTGTGACCTATCTGTAAATTTCATTAAAATTCCTCCGTGGCATAATGCTGTTAACAGACAAACCAACTAACAGCAACAAAAACATTACCTCATGATGGAGGTAATAAAACTCCCAAGACTGTGTATGGAAATTACTGGTAATTTAGTTATTGCTCTGTTATAGTTAGTCATGCTGTCATTGATTGTACCTCGTATGTGAAGGTATTTATCAATAAAGAATCTGAAATCTGGTAATAATCATCACCTTATTCCCAGAAATTTGGGTGTCTCCCCAGGTGCTGCACATTCTGACTCTTTCTTCAAGCTTTGTACATGAGTAATGGAAAGCACTGTTGCTGCCACAAACCATGGCAGACCCAGGAGGGAACAGACAGCTATCAATGAGGCTATTATGAAGAGATCTAGATGGTAGCCACCTCCTTTCTGAAGACAGAAATGTTGAATCAGCATATTAATTTGTGTATTATATAATAAGGCCTCAACTAACATATAGCAAAGCTAGCATATATATGGTTAAAAGGTGAATTTTCTTTTAAATTAAAAGACTTAGGAAAACTTGAAGCACCTTATATAAATTAAGTAACTGACAGAAATATATCAAAGGTAAGAAGGGGAGTTTTCTGAAATAAGACTTAGGAANAACTAAGGATAAACACAAGTTAAGATTCCACTGTTTGTTGTTCAAATGGCTGGATAAAATTCCTTGTTCTTCTTTAGTTATAGACAGTCATGGTTTAAACTGAAACTCACTTGAACAACAAAGTGATACAAGCTAATTCACCTTGGCTTAAGCTAAAACTTCTCTAGACAGTTACTGAATAAACATCTCTTACCTGTACTCCCTTAAGAGCAGACACTCCCATGTACAGGAACACACCATATAAAATTGGCAGAGGGAGATGCTGAAACAAATAGCAGAATTTTGTAGGGCATAGCTATATTTGTGTAGCAGACAAGAAACACATTAATTTTTTTCAATGAAATATTTTGCAAAGGGGTATCAAAGAAACATTCAGGGAACAGAATTTCCTAACTCTTCAAAAGCATATTTATTCATCTCTCTTAAAAACGAATACCAAAGATTCTCAAAACCATACAACTCTATTTACCTTCAGCGCTGATGTGAGAAGCACAGACACCCCAATTAGTAAGAATACTGCTACACCAGTAACTCTCTGTTCTCTGTTTAAATAAAAAACATTTTATATTAGTATCAAAAATATATTTCATGAATTCTTATCTTAAACTCGATTATGAATCCTGTACTATTTCTCACTAGGTTGACAACTGCAGATTATGAGTTCATTAAGCTCTCTTGTAGCTTTTAACACCAAACACAAAATCTAATAATTCTTCCCTTGGTCCTTTTGTGACCTATCGGTAAATTTCATTAAAATTCCTCCGTGGCATAATGCTGTTAACAGACAAACCAACTAACAGCAACAAAAACATTACCTCATGATGGAGGTAATAAAACTCCCAAGACTGTGTATGGAAATTACTGGTAATTTAGTTATTGCTCTGTTATAGTTAGTCATGCTGTCATTGATTGTACCTCGTATGTGAAGGTATTTATCAATAAAGAATCTGAAATCTGGTAATAATCATCACCTTATTCCCAGAAATTTGGGTGTCTCCCCAGGTGCTGCACATTCTGACTCTTTCTTCAAGCTTTGTACATGAGTAATGGAAAGCACTGTTGCTGCCACAAACCATGGCAGACCCAGGAGGGAACAGACAGCTATCAATGAGGCTATTATGAAGAGATCTAGATGGTAGCCACCTCCTTTCTGAAGACAGAAATGTTGAATCAGCATATTAATTTGTGTATTATATAATAAGGCCTCAACTAACATATAGCAAAGCTAGCATATATATGGTTAAAAGGTGAATTTTCTTTTAAATTAAAAGACTTAGGAAAACTTGAAGCACCTTATATAAATTAAGTAACTGACAGAAATATATCAAAGGTAAGAAGGGGAGTTTTCTGAAATAAGACTTAGGAAAACTTTATATATTCAGAAATCGACAGAAATATATCTATCTTAGACTGGGTTCCCACAGATTTAGATCAATCCATCTGGATCACCTAACTCCCTGGGGGTTCACGTTAAATTGCTGTCAGATTCCGGGAGCCGAGCCCACACGAAAGTTAATTGCCCTCTTACAGCTTTTAGTAGGCGGGACAGACATTTAAGCTGGTTAAGCTGACAGCTATCTAGTGAGACTCCCTAGGGGATAGATCGATCTAAATATCAATGGGAATGGTCTCTTATACTTGGGCATTTGCAAACAAACAATCAATCCATCAATCAATGGATAAATAAATAAATAAACTTCCAGTTCTCTCTACAACAAACCCCTGTTCACACATCAGTCTAGCTGAAATGCATGACTTACCACTAGTTTGTTTTCTCTCCTGTTTACAATGACAGCTGTAATCTGCTGATCCATAAATATCAAGATGGTTGCCAGCAAAGCCGGTATGATGGCTGCTGGGATACACCACCATGGGTTGCCCAGTGGGTTCACAACCCACCCCCTATCATTTGCCCTGGTTGGCTGGAAACAAACAGACTTTAAATTAAGGCAAACCAACAATATTTTCCCAATCCTTTAATCTTTTGGCACTAGGAATTTTTCCAACTACCTACCAAATGCAATTTATTGTTACAGTGAGGAATTGAAGATGCTGTAATTGTTATTTTTCTTCTTCAAAGGATATGTAAACATGACATTGTTTCATTTGAAGAAATAAGCAGCGGTGGATTTAGGCCGTCTTCTGGGTCTTCTGGAAGATGGTCAGATTTTCAAGTTTACATTGTCAGCCATCTAATGTTTTCTGTCGGAAGACGGTCAAAATGGAAGATGGATCAACAAAGATAATTTGGAAGATTGTCAGAAAATATCTCTGGATCCGCCCCTGATAAGTACATTCTCAAAACAGCTTTAAGTCACTAAAGACCAGATTTGTGCAATAAAGAGTTGTGCAGTATGGAAAATTTTGCATTCTACAGTCTTACTCTGACCAAACCCATAAAGCAATTATGGGAACATGATACACTAACTTATTTAACTGGGTACAAATAAGAAAAAATATGGCAATTTATAACTTAACTTACCACAAATGTGTCGGGCACTTGAAGCTTTGGTGTTGGAAGTCCAATAACAATATCCACAACCAACATGACCACAATAGCAGTAAACACAGCAAAGTCGCTAACCACAGAACGGACCTGTAAGAGTTAAGCATGTAAATGTTTAGAGTCACAAACACGATGAATAAAGACTGTCATAACTAACAATATATATAAAGACTAATATCTAAATAAACGTTTTGTGTAGCATGAAAAAGTCAAACTAAACTAAGCATCTCTGATGCTTAGCAAAATAATGTCTCAAAATATAAGAAGTGTATGCAATGTGGTAAAATCGCAGTAGGTTTCATCTTTGAAAATATGTCTAAGTGCAAAGTCTCATAGATATCCAATACAATTTCAAAAGTTAAAATCCAGTGAAATGCCACTTAGTCACATAATAAGCAACAACAAAAATGTTCTCTTCACAAAAACACAATGAACACACTTAATCACCTTGAGAGGGCAGAACCTGCTCATCTTAAACCCCTTGAGTGCATATGCCAGTACAAATGTACCAAAAAACAGAAGGATGGAGAAGAAGAAGACATCTGCCACATATTCCACCGTATCACAACCTGGACCGACCAGTGTCCCACCATACAGCTTACAGTCCGCCTTGTTCAGAGACGCCCATGGAAATGATGCATTGTGGGTTGCATTAACGATCACTTCCACCTCGGCGTGTCTATCATAAAACAGGAACACAATGTCCTCTTTCGAGTGCTGAATACTCGCGGGGTCGGTGATGTTGGTTGAGTTCAGTGTCGCATTCGGGTGGACGCAGTGACACTCGTACGTCAGCGGTATCTCTGGGTCCAGATTCACGGGACTGGAGTCCTGGATTTTGAACAACTTCGCAAATGCCTCGTAGATGAAAATGAGGGAGATGAGAGAGGCGAAGCTCTCCTCTGTGAACCGTGTGATATAGCGGACTAAGGCACTGAGGTCGAAAGCCACCATAACCATTAAGAACAAGCATGTCCACATGCCGATCCAGAAGCGAAGACTGAGGTAATGCAGGTGGTTGTCTCTGAAATATAACAAATAAATAAATAAATAAATAAATAAATAAANATAAAAGGCTTAAGAAAACTTGAAGCACCTTATATAAATTAAGTAACTGACAGAAATATATCAAAGGTAAGAAGGGGAATTTTCTGAAGTAAGACTTAGGAAAACTTTATATATTCAGAAATCGACAGAAATATATCTATCTTAGACTGGGTTCCCACAGATTTAGATCAATCCATCTGGATCACCTAACTCCCTGGGGGTTCACGTTAAATTGCTGTCAGATTCCGGGAGCCGAGCCCACACAAAAGTTAATTGCCCTCTTACAGCTTTTAGTAGGTGGGACAGACATTTAAGCTGGTTAAGCTGACAGCTATCTAGTGAGACTCCCTAGGGGATAGATCGATCTAAATATCAATGGGAATGGTCTCTTATACTTGGGCATTTGCAAACAAACAATCAATCCATCAATCAATGGATAAATAAATAAATAAACGTCCAGTTCTCTCTACAACAAACCCCTGTTCACACTGAAATGCATGACTCACCACTAGTTTGTTTTCTCTCCTGTTTACAATGACAGCTGTAATCTGCTGATCCATAAATATCAAGATGGTTGCCAGCAAAGCCGGTATGATGGCTGCTGGGATACACCACCATGGGTTGCCCAGTGGGTTCACAACCCACCCCCTATCATTTGCCCTGGTTGGCTGGAAACAAACAGACTTTAAATTAAGGCAAACCAACAATATTTTCCCAATCCTTTAACCTTTTGGCACTAGAAATTTTTCCAACTACCTACCAAGTGCAATTTATTGTTACAGTGAGGAATTGAAGATGCTGTAATTGTTATTTTTCTTCTTCAAAGGATATGTAAACATGATGTTGATTCATTTGAAAAAAATAAGTACATTTGCAAAACACCTTGTTAAGTCACAAATGACAATTAAGATTTGTGCAATAAGGAGTTGTACAGTATGGAATTCTACAGTCTTACTATGACCAAACCCATTTAGCAATTATGAGATATCAATACACTAACTTATTCAACTGGGCAATAAGACAAAATATGGCAATTTATAACTTAACTTACCACAAATGTGTCGGGCACTTGCAGCTTCGGTGTTGGAAGTCCAATAACAATATCCACAACCAACATGACCACAATAGCAGTAAACACAGCAAAGTCGCTAACCACAGAACGGACCTGTAAGAGTTAAGCATGTAAATGTTAAGAGTCACAAACACAATGAATAAAGACTGTAATAACTAACAATAAATATTAAGACTAATATATAAATAAACATTTTGTGTAGCATGAAAAAGTCAAACTAAACTAAGCATCTCTGATGCTTAGCAAAATAATGAGACGTCTTGTCTCAAAATAAAAGAAGTGTATTCAATGTGGTAAAATCGCAGTAGGTTTCATCATTGAAAAATATTTCTAAGTGCGAAGTCTCATAGAAATCCAATACAATTTCAAAAGTTAAAATCCAGTGAAATGCCACTTAGTCACTTGATAACATAATAAGCAACAACAAAAATTTTTCTCTTGACAAAAACACATTGACCACACTTAATCACCTTGAGAGGGCAGAACCTGCTCATCTTAAACCCCTTGAGTGCATATGCCAGTACAAATGTACCAAAAAACAGAAGGATGGAGAAGAAGAAGACATCTGCCACATATTCCACTGTATCACAACCTGGCCCGACCAATGTCCCACCATACAGCTTACAGTCCGCCTTGTTCAGAGACGCCCATGGAAATGATGCATTGTGGGTTGCATTAACGATCACTTCCACTTCGGCATGTCTATCATAAAACAGGAACACAATGTCCTCTTTCGAGTGCTGAATACTCGCGGGGTCGGTGATGTTGGTTGAGTTCAGTGTCGCATTCGGGTGGACGCAGTGACACTCGTACGTCAGCGGTATCTCTGGGTCCAGATTCACGGGACTGGAGTCCTGGATTTTGAACAACTTCGCAAATGCCTCGTAGATGAAAATGAGGGAGATGAGAGAGGCGAAGCTCTCCTCTGTGAACCGTGTGATATAGCGGACTAAGGCACTGAGGTCGAAAGCCACCATAACCATTAAGAACAAGCATGTCCACATGCCGATCCAGAAGCGAAGACTGAGGTAATGCAGGTGGTTGTCTCTGAAATATAACAAATAAATAAATAAATAAATAAATAAATAAAATGTTTTAAAAACTATATTACAACAGCTTGTGGTGACTTGGTGTTGTTTTTTTTTAGTCTGCTCAATGGGTATGGCTTTTATATTAAAAAAAAAATACATTGTTCAAAAAAGGTCAAGTTTTAAAATCCTGCCACATGCAAATAAATAAGTTAATTTCTCAGACATATACTGCAGAATAAAATGTTTACTTTCAAATGACAGATAGTAATGAGTCTATCATACAGATAATTCAGAACACATTTGTGAAAACAAATCATAATATTCTGATAACATTATCAAAATGATGAACTTTAATTAACCCAAGTGCAGCATTCCAAATTACTACCAAACATTGGAAATTGAATTAGTATAATAAGGTATCATTTTACTTACTCGCAGAAATGAAAAACTATGGTTTCAAACACCAGCACTGGTCCAGTACTGCCTATAATGGTCAGCGGCTGACCAGAGAATAAATGATATGTGATTCCACAGATGGCTCCAGCCAGGATACTTTCTATGGCAGCCTATAGTGTTGATAATAATAATAATAATAATAATAATAATAATAATAATAATAATAATAATAAAGTATTTTAACTATTCACAAATTTTAAACCCCTTACATATTTAAGATATTTTACTTCTTGATATTTCAATTCTGTTCCACACAAAAACACCTTTTCTAACACAATCCCATCTGACCTTTTAAAGAAAATTCCATAGCTTCATAACATTTTTGATGAAAATATTGGGACAAAAAGACATGATCCCAGAAAAAAATCATAGCTATATTACACCAGCATCTTACCATGTAGTTGTGAGTTGCATCCCCGAGCAAGCCTCCAAATGTCACAATAGGAGTTAGGCAGGCAAAGTACAGGAATATAAAGGAGGCAACACACTGTATGTGCAATGCGTCCTTTATGTCGCTCCAGATCCAAGGGATCTTACGCTTGATGTCTTCTCGTAAACCTCCAAAGAATCTGAAAACCAATAACACATGACATAAATAGATCATGAATAAGTAAAATCCTGAATCGTGGAATAGAAATAGACTAAGAAACAAAAATGGACTTTTAAGTGTCATTGTCAAGACACTTTGTTTTCAACATCACAGTATATATTTATATACACATATATACTTTCAGTTCCAGAAGTAGCACCTGAAAGACTATGCTACTTGCGTAAGAGATTTTTCATAAAAACAACCCCAAAAAAAGAAAAAGTAAGAGGACATTGAAAAGCTAGGACAAAAAACTTTATGGCAAGTTAAACTACCATCTATACAACCAGAGAGACAAATAAATGTAACTAAAAAAAAACTAAGCACTGTAAAAAAAAAGGGAGTAATAAAAAAGCATAAAGCCAATTCAACAAGAAGGTTCCATAAAGGAATACGCAAATATCAAATGATAAGGGGATACTTTGCAGCCTTACACTATAAGCACTTCTCTACTGCTAGGAAAAAAATATCAGAATCTTTTGGTCTTAATGAGGAAAACAGACAATGAATGTCCCTCCCTATTCCAGCACCATGGCTGTTTGATCTTCTTTCTAACACAATAAGCACTGATCACTGGATTTCTAAAAGTCTACATACACTGTCAGTCCACCCATGAACCTCTTATTATTAAGGCTTTCCCCATCTTCCGGTGCTCTTTAAATTAAGATTAAAAAGGCATCCATTATGATTCAGGTAGACCTCTACCTCTTTCTTGATACCCAACTCCTTCCACCTTTATTTCTATCCATCAACGCAGTGTTGTTATAAGCACTTATAATAAAAAGCACCATCAAACATTTAGGGGGATTGATAAAAACCACCAGCTAATTTGTAGTTACCATCCCATTTCTTTGCCATGTAAAATCTTCACCTTAGGGCTGAGTTCACAAACAAATTAATCCACAGACAAACTGGTCCTAGGATCAAATAAGGCTTGACCCACTTGGAAGCATGCTGCGCGATTCCCTAATGATTTTTAAAATTTCAATTGTTCTGCCCCTGCAGCGATGGCAAATGTGGGAGGCAGGCAATCCATTAGGGGATTATGCAGCATGCTTTCAAGTGAACATCATATCTGATCCTCAGATCAGTTAGTCCTCGGATCAACTTGGTTGTGAACGCAGCCTAATTCACTAGGGGCCCCCACCCTCTGGACTGAACAATACCTTCCAGTCCTGACAAGAGTTGGATCTCCGTGTTCCTCTTCCTGGGGGAGGTTCCCATTGGTGAGGCAGTTAGCTACTTCTGTGGTCTTTCTGCTTTCCTTAGCAAAGCAAAATGGGGCAAATATAATATTGAAGCACATACAGAGCAAGCTCCTACTACACTAGGCATGTCTGCTTCAGAGTCCAGACTCACAAAATATGTAACTAATTTTTAAAAAAGCTGCGCATGTAGAATGAACTGCTTACTTAAAGCCAAGCTAACAAGTACCTTTTCTAAAATCTTTATTTATGTAAAAATGAAAACTTATATTATAAACACAAGCTTATTGTTAATATAGGGATAACAATACCTCCATTTGGTATTTATATTTCTGATAACCCGCGACAAATTTCAAGTAAATATACTGGCAATTTCCATGACCTTTTTATTTGAACAAGTTTCATGGCTCCCTATCATGTTAAAAAGAGCAATTTCCTTTTAACCAAAAAGATATCTCACTCAAATATTTCTTTCCTGCCCTTGTCCAAAGTTTTGGTTCATTGAAGATTGTCCTGATAGTTGGGATTCATAACTTAAAGATACATACGAAGTCAATTTTTTGTCACAAAAACCAACCAAATGCCAGCATATAGTTTCAAGTAGTATAACTAAGAGAATTACCAAAAGGCATTGTTTAATTTTACCCGAAAGTGATGTTTGAACAGATTTTTCTGCTAGCATTCTAAGCTGTATGTCAATAGGGCAGGGAAGTAGGTCACGGAAGTAGGTTAAATTTACAACCATAAATTTAAAGAAAGGAGCAGTCTAAAGGTCTTTTATGGCTGATTGAGTGATCTGTTCAGTTTATCCCTTGGCATGTCAAATTTATTTGAGTCATATAAGAATCTAGTAGAAGTGGTTTACATGTGTTACTGGGAATCCACGCTCCATCGATGCTCGGTTCGTATGTACCTTTAACACAAAATATCTGACAAATTTTTTTTAATTTCTTTTTGATGACTTCACAATAATCATGGGATTTTCTAACGAACTTTTGAGTTTTGTATATAGTACCTGTGATGGGACTTTGCCAGGTGGCTCAATACGTATGGAGGGATCCCACTCGCCAGGTGGCAGCACAGTCACCTGGTCCAAAAACTCATCTATAGCAGCAAGCAAGTCTTGCCTAGTCTTAGCTCTGTATGCTACATCATGGAACACCTGAAATACATAAATTTTTTTCAAAATATTTGAAAAAAAATCACTGCAGCAAAATGCCTTTATGTATTCAGTCAAACCAAGTTCGAAGGCCCCATTAATTAACAATGAAAATATCATTATAAGTAGATCCAACCCCGCGGGGACTCTCACTGAATGCAATCAGATTAAAACCCCTCCTCTTGTTTCCAATGTACTCATAAAATCACCAGCATTTCTGTATTCTACTCAATATCAGAAGCAGGAATATTAATTGTCATGGAGTAGGATCGATCTATACAGAACAATACTTTTACTGGTAATGACCCCTAAAGTACACGTACATGGACAACTCACCTCATCAGACATAAGAGTGGCCATGGATCTCCCAATCTGCTTGTTTTTGGCGGAGGTCCCACTGGGGCCGAGTAGGACAAATATGAACCTCGATGGTACGGGAACCTCAGTAAAGTCGGCTAACATTATGGCATCATGAAGACGTATGAATGCCGATATGGAGTAAGGCAGGAAATCCACCTCTCCAACCAAGATGTTGGCCGTTTCTGCTCCATGGGGGATCTTCTTCATGAATGGAACTCTAGAGAACTGTAAAACATATATATATATATATATATATATATATATATATATATATATATATATATATATATATATATATATATATATATATGAAATGGTGATTCTATTCAATAAATGATGCATTTCTTTTGTAAAATATCATCCAGCAGACAAAAATAGCAAAATAAAGAAAGAAAAGTTTGTGCATCTCTTTCTTTTAGAATAATTGTAATTATCATGAATGAGTGATGAATAAATTAAGTGGGTCTCCATAACTTTTAGTAATATCATTTATATGTTAATGGACTGAAAATGTACAGGGAATGCCGAGAGAATATTCAACTTTATCCTTAAAAACTCAACACATTTTAATCAAGAACCAGAACAAAGCGCCTTTCAAATTCATAGCACTTGCCAGTGGCTCATAGCAAATGTATTTTCCCCTTACCCATTGTTTTCATTGCTTAGTCTTTTCTTTTTACTTTCTTTTTGTTATCTTTTCTCAATCCTTTTTTTTTTCGGGGGGGGGGGGAGAGAGGAAGGAGCAGCAGCAGCAACAAATAATACTTTTTACTTTCCTTTTCTCAATCCTTTTTGGGGGGAGAGGAAGGAGCAGCAGCAGCAGCAACAAATAATATTTTCAATGCCTTGATACACTTGTGCACTGATGCAATTGCATGTCTCAGCACTTATTGCATACACACATCACCTAGCAAGCCCATGAGAGCCTCTTCTCATCAAGTGTTCTTTACTGTACATACAGCCAATAGCTATCAAACCACTTCAAAAATAATTGCCTTGAAACAACATACGCGTTTCCTGTATTTCTTCTGCAATCTTAGCATTTCCGGCTCTAAAATAACTGTTGATTGCCCTATATCATATTCATCCTCATCCTCATATTCATCGTCACTCTGTGATCACAAGTTTGTAATGAGGCAAGCAGACAGACATAAATATATGTTCCTGGAGAACTGTGGCATCACATAGACAGAGATTTGTTGCAGTATAATTAGTACTTTTGGATCCTAGTCATTAATCGGCTTTATCAATCCCCTTATAATTGTTACAGCTTTCTCAGATATCATTCATATGACATTTCTTTCATTTTAAAATGTTTATCAATAAGACAAAGGATACGAAATATCTAGCCAATTTATGCGATCATCCCAAAGAAAATTTTATGGATGGTATTTTTTTAAGTTATTTCATATCTTCTTGACACTATAATTTTTTACGGTGTGATTTTCCAAACAAACAATAAAAATATTATATATCTAAAGAAGGAATCTACTGGTAATTCAATAATTAACTAAATAACTCATAACCAAGTGAGTCATACATACCTTGGAATGAGAGTCAGAAGCTTGGTTGCTGTCACTGCCATTCTCAGAATTCATGTAGCGATCAAAGTTGGGTAAACTTTTATTACCAGTCATGGATGGATCTGGAAAAGTGAAAGAAAAAATTAAAACTGAACTGTGTATCAGAAACATTGATTACAAGTTTACACAAAAAAAAACATTGAAAAAAAACAGGGATTAATCTTTCGTTTTTACTTCGAGGCTGCAGTTTTGGATATGAGCTAAGAAAATAGATTATGAAATTTTGTATAGAAAGGCAATCAACTTGATGACACGCAAGATTTGGATTGGGGTAGAAAGGCTGATACAGCTTAAAAAATAAGAGCTTCACATTAAACAGCTATGTTTTGCAAAAATTCTAACTATGAAAAATTCAATTTTTCAAAAACACTCTTTCAAATCAGCAGTACTTCTTAATTTCCTTTATAAACATCTTCCTTAATTACATTTTTTAAGTTCTATATTCAAAAAGATGTAAATAGATTTGAAGCTATATTTTGAGAAATAACAAGATTTAATGCATAAAGATTTCATAAATATATAATGAACCCATAACAGGGGAAAAAAGGCAGTGCAAAGGAGGAGCAGGATTTCCAATTCATCAATATTTTATGACTCTTGATTAAAATACACACATTTCAGACCCACATTTCCACAAATCAGCACTTTTTTAATTTCTATTATGGTGAATTAAATCCTGCTCCGATCCTTAAGTGAATGGTTATCAATGCCGTCAGCTCTGTTCAAAACAGAAAAAGCTCAACAGAAAATGAACAGTAAATGTAACAATATTCATGCAAATAAATACAAATCTATGATGAACAACAGCATTAACAGATATTGCAACATAACTAGTTAAAAAGGGGGAAGAATGGCCATAACCACTGTTAAACAAAATCAGAACTGATGAGTTCAAATGGTTTAATATTCCCTAACATCCAACCTGAACATATGCAGACAAGCCAGCTAAGATGGTGCATCTTAGAATCCTCTAGCATAAAATAGTGCCACAACTAATATCCAAATATACCAGAAAAGTTACTCAAAACTTTTAGCTAGAAGCCAAGTCCAGCAGGGCTAATATAGAATCATCACTAACATTGCTTTTGACTGTCACATACAAAACTCAATAAATTGAACATGGTCTTAATAAAAAAGGATGCTTGAAATCTCAAGTGGTTGGTCAAAATATAATATAATATACAACATATAAAAACAATTGTGAAACTGTCCATGCAGCCTGACATTAACAGTTATGCAGTCAGTTACTGGGGAGATTTGGAATGGTAATTAAGGGAATGTCCTTAAAATATTTGTCTGCCACATTTTTCTTAATTCTTCACATGCATGGCTGATACTATTGCATCCATATGAAGATTTTTTTTTTAAATGATAGGTACTCAGGAGTTAAGTTGCTAAGGCAACTTGTATTAGGATAAAACTGATTTATTTTTCATTTTCCTAGAACAATTTTAAACTAGGTTTCCTTAACTAGATTGATCTAACAGGAGCGATTCATCTCCGAGGGGTTTCTCGCTAAATTGCTTTCAGCTTAAGCGACTTAGATGTCTCACCCGCAGGTGTTTTTGATTTTGTAGGGGAAGAAATAACTAATATGCAAATGCAGACAAACTGAGTGTGTTATGAATTACTTGAAGTCTTGAAGCAGTCATCAGATAAGAAGCAAATACTTACTTTAAAAAGTAATAATTGTAATACTACCAGCAGTACAACTCTTAAGAGCACACTTTTCTTCGACTCGCTGAACTAATAAAAATCCCATGCTTGTAAATTTTAGCATGTGCAAAATCGTAGCACCAATAGTTGGTGGTTGAAAAAAACAGGATATCTTGAATCCTTGGCAATATCCCTTAGTATATCAAGTTACGTGCAAAAATGTTTGAAAGTAAAAGGGTAGACTCACGCTTTACTAAACTGTTTATAGGTCAAAGAAGACCCACAGCAAATATCCCACGCTACCATCTCTTTGTCACAACTATCACATCGGTAAGAAATAAGTCACATTCACAAATCACTTTGCAGTGTACATTAGCGATCAAGTAATTATTATCAGATGATGTTTTGTTTTAAATAAATACTGAGAATATTCTTTATTGAAAAGCATTTGTGAATCAATTTTAGCCAACCTGTTTACTGCAAGTTATGTGTATTGCTAGATCGCCAGCACTAACAGCTGATGGGAAAAAAGTTAATGCCTTGTTACGCAATGTAACACAAGGACACTACATTACAGGAGATCAAAAAAAAAATTTTTTTTGCATGTGCCGAGGCAATAGCCAAATACTTGTACAGCATTATATCATAGACCCCCTCACCATTACCTTTCCCCAAATAATTACTGTGTACCAAATTCATAACATGAATGCATTTTAACTTTTGATTGAAAACATGAATACCTCAATTTGATTCACCTAGCCTCAATAACAAATGTATATGTGTATATATATATATATATATATATACACATGTTACTCTCTGTGAGCTTTGTTTTAATAACTGAAAGTATGTGATGTGACATTAGGCAAGAAATTGTTCCATATAAAGAACCTTTCAACCAATCAGACAGGACAAAGAATTCAATGATATGATAAATGTTGCTGTCCCTGCTTTTGATCAAAAGACAATCCAAAACTATGGCTTTGTTAATGAATAAGATATTAACAGAGATAAAAATAGTAAGACTGAGCCTTGTTAAATAAAATTACAGTGCTACTGAGAAGTTGTCTTACAATACCTCCAAGGACTTCCAATGTTTGTTAACTACTGGACATTCTTTCTATGTCAGTAGTTTTTTTTTTTTTTCAAATCACAATATGAAACCATGGCTTTACTTCCACATATAAAAATCCCAGTTGTAGAGAAGATATAGCAAGAACAGGAATAGATATATAAACAGGTTATTTAGCCTGTGCAATCAACTTGATAATATATTTGATACTGTGCATAAATTAATAATATCCCCAAGTCCAAGAATATTCTATAACAATTAATTCAGAACATTTACACAGTCACATTTAAATAGCACAGATGCTCTGTTACAACCAGATTCATATTTACAGATACAGCTCGCAAGTTTTAACTAAGCATAATAAGATATAACAGAGATGTCTCACCACACCTCAGAAACTGAAAATATCTAACATAACAAACAGGTAAAATCATTTGGTCTTCTGACGACCAATTATAACAATTTATCACATAAAAATTAGCCTAAAGGCATCTTCGGCACATGCATTCACACACATTACATATTTTGGTCATTTTAAAACAAGTTCACATGTGTACAGATGCTGTTATAAGCACATGTATGCAGTGCAAATACACTTCACATATACACAAAATCTTCTCTCAGCCCCCCTCCCCCATTTAATGGCCCTTCTCACATCGTGCAGCACACTTTTTTGTTTCGCACCATTTTGAGAAATTAATGACGTGGCTATTATAAAAGAGTCACTTAGAGTGACCCCCCCCCTTCCCACCACTTACATCCAACAAGGCCATCATCCATGCAGTAAAGCTGGATTAATTCTGATTAGTCCCACCTATTGGAAGTCAACGTATGAAAAGGAGTAAAAAAAAAAAAAAAAACTCTGCAGGATAATTTTGTGCCAAGACCAGTCAAAAGGGTGCAAAACAAAAAAGGGTACCCTACAATGTGAAAAGGGCCTATGCAGTCTCTAGGTCTGTCCATGTGTGTCTGTCTGTGTGTCTGTCTGTCTGTCTGTCTGTCTGTCTGCATGTCTTTTTCTCTCTTGATCTATCTATTCACTTGAAGCATGCATTTTCAAACAAAGGCAATGGTTTTTGGAAATACATCCATTCATCATAACTGAAAATTATCAAACACAAAACGAAAATCCACTAGCTTACGACCACCCTGGACGTAGGCCTTCATCAGACTAATGTGAGATGTTGTTACTCACTGACCATTTCTGAACATGTAATAGGCACCAGCCACTGGATTGACTAGAATTCAACCAAGATCCTTAAATCCGAGTCATCTGACATCCCACTGTCCACGGAAGATAGAGACAGCTATCAACATCAGCTGTCACCAGCCACCCATGAAGGGGGGAGGGGGGGGGGGGAATCTACTTAACATTTATGAGAGGGTCCTGGCCGCTTTACTACCTAACAGTCAGTGAAAAACAACAACTCACATCAGTCTGATGAAGGCCTACATCCAGGTTGGTTGTAAGGTAACAGTATGAAAGATTTTCAGCATGTGTTTGATAATTTTCATTTATGATCTAACTACCAAGCTAATGAACATTTTTACATCCATTCATGTTTCTACCATACACATACATATAAATATAAATATCTACAAAACAACAAAATGATATTAATCAAAATACCGTCACTACCTAGAACACCGCCTTGAACCATCTTGTGAATTTCAACAAACTCGGCTGTTTAACAAAATAAAACAAATTAACAACATTCCGAACTCAAACTCTGTGGTTGCTAAAAATAATCACAACGCAAGCAATATTTGTCACATCTCAGAACATGAACCTCTGAGATTTACTACCTTGAAGAGGGAATAATTCATAATGTTCTGAAGTGAAATATTGAAAAAAAATTGTGATAAGAATGAAAAAATTCTACATGCAAGGTAAAAATATGAATAGCTCAAGAGTTTAAAAAACATACAGGAGCAGAAATACTACAGATAAGACTGTAACATTTACTGTGACAGAAGGAGTTCATACTTTAAACTATCATATAATGTGATCACAAACATATATGAGGTCATATATAGAAATTAAAGTATCATTTTAGCAGGAATTTTCCTTTTGTAGGTGAAACTAAGTGATACAAAATGAACAGATAAATAAATACACCAATAAATAACTAAATTAACACCTTTCCCTGACATGCAGTAAAAATAATTTTTTCCTAAACAAGCCAAAAAATATATATTATCAAACCAATCCCACCATGACCTTCCACTTTGCATGACATACATTACAATCATGTCCCCAGTAAGTAAAAACAAAAGTTCTCAATCAATATACTTACCATCTTCTGCATTCTGCAGGTTTTTAGCAGAAGACAGCTTTCTCCCGATATCCGCCAGTGTTCGGACAATGGGCAGTCCAGACCTCTGTCCACGGTGTTTATCGTGGAGGTGACGGTGTTTACAAAGAAGGACCTCCATCACCTGGTCCTTGTGCTCTGGGCTCAGGTTCCTATTGGCAACCATCATGTCTAACAGGATCCCTGGTAACAATATAATTTGAATCCTAACAAAAATTCTTATTTATGATGTAAACTGATGAGAAGATAAGGGATGACCACTTTGTCTAAAGGTTTGTCACATGTATCAGATTTCCTAAAGGAATAAAGTATTTTTTATTCAAAATGTAGAAAGATACAACAAAGTCTTCTAAAAAAAAAACAAATATTTGTCTTAAAATGATTATCAAAGTGTAAACTGACTGCCAGTAAATACAGCTTCAACTAAGAGTGAACCTTTTTCATAAGTTCCTGACAATAATGAACCATGACATAAAAATCAAAGAATCAATTGTATTAAAAGTATTACTTGTTTCCCTTTTTCGAACAAAACCCTACCTGTTAGTGAGACCAGATTGTTTGCTGTACAATCCAGTAAAACAGTTCCATTAATCAAGCAGCTTCTGGCTTCAAACAAAGAGTGTAAGGACAGTGCTGCCACGTGGGGTTTTGACCACCTTTCACCACCCTCTTCCAACTCCTCTTCAAATTTAATCCACCTAAATGATTTAAAAAAAAAACAATTCCCTCATATTTTACCACCAAAATGGCAGTTAATGCATTTATTCTGGAATTTGTGCTTGCCATCACATCATGTGACCTCCATAGAAGGCTATATTCTGTAATACTTAATCTCTTGAGAGAATGATAAAAAAAAAACTTTTTAGAAAAAAAAACAGGCCCTGTGGGACAATTTTGAATGTGGAAATGGATTCATACACCATTGGTAAGTATGGGAAAATTGTCCTTTACCCCAGGAAAACCCATTTTTTGCCAAAATGAACAGTTAAACAAAGTTATCCCTTGAATGACTGGTTCAACAATGGCTGTTAAAGCATATCATACTAAGACAAAAATCTGTCCAATTATTTTGTCTAAGTGTAATAACATTTCATACTAAGGACAAGATAATAGAAAAGGATGATTTTAAACTGAACATATCATACACCAAATATCTATCTTAACAACAATGTTTGACATTAAATCAATAGCAGCTGTTCAGGTACAAGTATTATACAACTTTAAATCTTCTGA
Source organism: Lingula anatina (assembly GCF_001039355.2). The sequence continues at coordinate 180,175 of NW_019775136.1, read as the reverse complement.
GACTTTAGTACATAGCTCCCTTGTGTTATCAAAATTTAGCCTGATAAGAAAATTGCATAACTTTGAAGTTTTCCTCAACCAGAATATCTTGCGTAACCCATATCTGATCTTTGCTCTAGCATGCTTGATTAAACTCCCGCACTTGTTGTATACTAGTAGAAATATTTGGTACAGCCTCACATCTCCAAGTGTCTGAGGTATGCAAACAAAAAAGGTGACTTTACCTTCCCGTCTCTTTCCATTCGTATCCCATATCTGTGGAGAACAGTTCGTCCATCTCACAGAACAAGTCGTGGGTTTCATTTTCTGGGGTGTCTTCTAAACCAAGGAGAAACTGGACGCGTTCTGAGGGTGGTGTAGCTGCGGGTGACATGAACACACACATATATATATATATTAGGTTTTATTCAGTTACTGTACAAGAGTGACATGAGACATAGGTTATTGTTAACAGAATCTTAACATTTGGTTTAAGTTGTAAATGTGGGTGACAGAAAGACATTATGTTAGGTTATTATAAACAAAAACTTAATATCTGGTTTATGCTGTAAATGTGGGTGACATGAAGACCATATTAAGTTATTGTAAACAGAATCTTAACATCTGGTTAATACAGTAAATGAGGGTGACATGAGACATAGGTTATTGTAATTAACCGAATCTTAGAGACAATTCCCAGACCCTATCATACTAACTTTGGATCAAACTATCTCAAAGGGCGTTCTCGCTTAATTGCAATTAACCTAAGTGGCTTAGATGTCTGTCACGCCTACTGAAACTGATGGGGGGTAATTAACTATCGTTTAGCTGCTTTAGTAGGCATCCCAGACATCTAAACCACTTAAGCTGTAAGCAATTTAGTGAGAAACCCCATGGAGATGGACCGATCCTGTTAGATCGATCTAGGGATGGGAACCCAGTCTTAATATCTGGTTATGCTGTAAATGTGGGTGACACAAAGACAAGTTAATGAAAATAGAATCTTAATATTTGGTTGATGCTGTAAAGGAGTAGAATTCAATCTGAACACCACTGTCTTCATCTCTGAGCACTGTGTGATAGTGCCTTTGTTTTAAGTGAAAAAAAAGAGGAAAAGGAGATTACTGTCATCCCATTAAAATGGATGAAGATATCCAAGATTATGAGCACAAATAGAGTAAAAAAAGTCCTTCAGATAAATTTTCTCCTTCATTCCAAAAACAAAAACGATCTGTCGTTCAAGGAAATTAATTCAATTTCTGATGAGAAACAGAAACTGAGGAATCATTTTGGCAAATGGCAGAAAAAGAACCTCTGAAAACAGACACCAGGATAAGCTCAAATAAACATGTAAAATATAGTACAATTTTGTTTTCTAAGAAACTGCTGTTGTTACTAGTATATTTCATGCTACTGAAGGCAAAAGAGGCAAAAGTCAGACAGGCATTTATCTGGGATGGAGTGAAAGTGAAATATTGTCAGCTGAAACAAATCTATCCATTCAATGAAGAACTTATGTATGCAGACAGCATTTTATCAAGACTACAGACCACGTAGCGAAGTGACAGATGACTCCAAGTATCAAAAGAACAGTATGGAAGTGTGTGAAGGCCACATTTCATCACATAAGAACTAAGTTGACCCTGAAAGCATGTGAAGGTCAATGCTTGGTCACACTTTGAATATGGTGAAACTGAGAGTGTGTGATTTGGGGTTGTATATATGAGAACTAAAAGGACAATGAAAACGTGTGAAGGTCACAGTTTGCTCACATAAGAACTTGAAGGACAATGAAAACATGGGAAGATCACAGTTTGCTCACATAAAAACTAGAAGGACAATAAAAACATGTGAAGGTCACAGTTTGCTCACATAAGAACTTGAAGGACAATGAAAACATGGGAAGGTCACAGTTTGCTCACATAAGAACTAAAAGGACAATGAAAACATGGGAAGGTCACACTTTGCTCACATATGAACAATGGCGACAATGGATATGTGTAAAGGTCAATCTTTGCTCACAAGAGAATGTAGGTGCATGTATATAATACATAAATGAACCTACTTGGTGGCTTGTAACTTGGTTGATCACCCAGATCATCCTTATCTTTGTGTTTCTTTCTGTGTTTGCCATGTTTTCCTCCATGTTTGTGATGGTGATGGTGGTGGTGGCCTGCCTGGCCATTCTGGACACCAAATGGATCAGACCTATGACCTAGAAAATGCAATAAAAAACATTAGTTATCAGCCAATTATAAATGCCATATTCAAAATGTTATCAAAATCAATTTTCACGCTTTCTAAGATTATAAATGGACATAACCCCAACTTCATAAAATTACCTGATTTTATTTACACAAGTAATACACACTAGATTGGTATTTTTAAATGTGGTTATATCCATCATCCCCAGATTGACAAATTTTCTTGTCTAAATTAAATTAAGAACAAATTTTAGTTATCAGACAGTACTCCGTGCAATCCTGTATCTTTAGTACAAAAAAAAACAATGACAGAATTATTTCTATTTCATTTCAGGTTATTTTGTAATTTTCTTGTAATATAATGAGTTACCATAGCTGAGCATCTTTCATATTTAGTTATAATTTACAAAATATCATAATGTAGATTACAATGATCAAAATCTGTGGATTTCTTTAAAAGATTAGAAAAGATACGTAGACATGCAAATTTAATAGATGAGAGAAATGGGCAATAACTGCTGAATTCTAATTGAAAGGGAAGGGTGATGCTGAACCTAAATTTCAGTGATGTCACTCAATAAGACATTTATCCCTTAGGCTCCTTAAAAAATTGCATAACACTAGAAGGAATGGACTAATTTCTCCTTCTGGCAGAGACTTTTAGCAATTCCATAGACCATTTGTTTCTACTTTGCATTTTCATGCTATTATTTTAAAATCAAAACAGACCCAAAAACTGAATCTTATATACTCCACAAGCACCCCCGACTTATATGCTGAAAACCAATGTGGCTATAGATATTATCCCCCCCCCCCCTCCGTTACTCACCCAGCTGGACATAAAAGTTATGTATTTTTTAAAAAGTTTTATTACACCTTAAGCACCTAAACTGACAAGTATCCATCATGTTCAGATCCTTACTTTTTAAAATCGTGTTAACTGTTTCATCAAGATCACATCTACACTTGTTCACCACAGAAAGCTGTTGGTGATTTTTACTGACTCTATGTTATTAGGTAAGGGAGTTAGTGACACTCCTAGTGTTATCAGAAATGCCCCCCCCCCCTTTTTTTTAATTTTGGAAGTTAGTTTTATTGCCAAAGGAGAGAATAGGTTACAAGGGGTAATTGGATCTGCTGAAGCACTCCACAGCATAAATGCACTAATATACCTTTTCAAAATCTGCGCACTGTACTACACATACTACAAGTCTAAATACAAAGGGCCACCTAAAAGTCATAGGATCCTTCTACAGAGAAATAAGTATTAATGTACTCCGAAGTTTCTGGCAGATGTGGGATGTTTCAAACTATCAGTGTGTGTTTTCACGAGCTATATATGATATTCTTTAAAATCTTCCTCCAGCAACCTGAGAAAGAGCACTAAACAAACGTGTGCCTGCTGTATTGAGCTGGCATATATCACACAGGGCACTGGACCATACCATATAGGAAAGGTGCCCTCTAAATGGGTTTGAAGTCACGTTTCTGAATGAAGCACAATATTCATCCCTTTTTTTCCACGCTGAATCAATAAATACCTTGTTTGAATGTGTTGAACGTGTGATTTGATAGGTGACATTGCCTACTGGTCTGCACGTGCTTGCAAAAAAAAAAAAAAACATTGGGAATGGAATGGAAGAAGAATGACATGGAATGAAAAATGATTATTAAACTGTTTATAACTAAACTGACATTCCTGCTAAGTATTTTTCTTTTCTCGCTTGCTCATTTTTCATAGTAATGTTCAAGTTTTTGCCTTTACCCTTCTATCAAAAAGTTTCTAATGAGAGTTGCCAAAAATTCATGTAAAAAAAATGCCATTTATTTATTAGTTTCTCTCAATTAAATGAAAATGGGCCTAAAGTCAAATACCTTTTAATAGGGCATTAACCATTTTTACATCACCATTCAACCAGAGTTGATCTATAAAATGAATCATGATGTCTGAGCAAATTACACAATTGTATTACTCATTCACACTTTTTTTACCTTTCACAAACTCAGTCAATTGGCTAAACATGGCTTGTGTTAAGAAAATGAGTTCACAGAAACTAAAATCATAAAGATTTCTGCTGGCTTAGTGTGTATAGAGCATAGAGATAACTTGGTGATCACTTCTCTCAGTTGTGTATTGATGTAGGCACCAAACACGGTTTGATAGACATTTAAGCAGTAGGTAAATCTGCTAAGAGATGAACATCTGCAGAGATACTGACATCAACTCCAAGAACATGTCTCAAAATGATGGGGGGGGACTTTTATCAGCACAACATTTTAACATACTCTTGAGGAAGAAATACAGAAAAACACTTCACAAATACTTTTTTTTAACCCAGAGCTACTAAATGTTTGCATGGCTTTTAGATTTGAATTTGTAATAGGGATTTGGTGAAACCACTGCATACGAGAGTTTACTTAGCATTACACCAAGTAACCTCAGTACAAGATTTCTTTGTATTTTTTTTGTATAAAGCTATCTCTTAATGGATTTGTCACATGTTATCACAAAATGTCAACTTACCAGACTCACTTGTCAGTTATATTGCATTAATAAGAATATGTTACGTGTAGTCACGGCAACATCAACACGGCGACCATATCATGGAGACAGTAACAGCATTTGAAAGAGATTTACAAAACTAATTTGTGTAATAAATACAAAAACTAAAAGCACCCACAAAAGATAGCACGGGGAGATCTCTGTTTGTTGTTGTTTTTGTTTTTTTTAACCACAAAAGCAATTAATAATATGCAGTTATGCTGTGACTGTTGCTAATTTTGTGTTGATTGCCTCCTCAAACCACAAAAACAGCATGTCCTCATGTTTTTTTTTTCCTTTTTGCTGAAAAAAACATCTTTACCTGTATCATCTTTCAGCTATATCAAATTAGCATGAACAATGGAAGTACCCTAAACCTTTAGCATTTTAATAGAACAGCAAACTTTTATGTGTCTCAAATTCATTAAAACCTTCAGCAAAACATGAGTAATAAATAACTAAGTGCACATTTTCAAAGCAAAAGATTCAAATGTGATCTTCATTGGATAGAACCATGAATGCACTGGTTGATTGTTCAGAGCAATGACATAAGTCAAGTCAAATCTACTCAATTTCTAATTTCAAAGGATAACATGGCATTACATATCCTACGTACACTACAATCAGATTTGGTTGATGGATTAATGTGATATCTTTTTTGGGAGAGAGGGGGCAAATTCAAAGTAAATTTCTTGTATGGGATGGGTTAAATTGACTAGTTATAAAAACTTGAAAATTTCAGCACTTTTATTTAAAAATAAAAAGTTAATAATTTAAAATGCCTGAATCTGACACAGCCATATTAGGTGGCAAATTCATCAAGAGACTCATTTTCAAGTTTGATGAAATTTCCAGTGAAAAAATTACAGAATTGTCTTCCGAAAAAAAATTTTGAATACCTACAGTACTATATATATTTTTTTTTTTACTGTACAAGCTTATATTTCAGATAGACATGACCAGTTCATTCATTTGACAGTGGCAAAGCTAAGTATGATGTATCCCCTGGCTATAGAGTTAATATAGGTGTATACACAAGCTGTCAGGAGGCATAGCTGTGCACATACATTTGCACCAACTAAACAACAATAAAGCTATTCTACAAGATGAAATCAAGGTGGACATCTAAGGCTGTATTCCCAGAGCTTTTAGATCGATCTATCCCCGCGGGGAGTCTCACTAGATTACTGTGAGATAATCCGGCTTAAATGTCCGTCCCACCTACTACAAGCTGTAAGGGGGTAATTAACTTTCGTGTCCGCCCGGCTGACAGCTATTTAGCGTGAACCCCCAGGGAGTTAGGTCGATCTAAAGTAGATCGATCTAATCTCTGGAAATGGGGTCTAAATAAACACATAACTGTATCTTCTTTCCGGTGGGGTTGCTTTCACTAACTCAAACTCTTTTTGGAAAAATGTAACAGGAGTCAAATTAAAAAATTAGCAATAGTTCAATGTCGATTATGAGTCTTTTTTTTTATTTGTTTGCCCTTGACTAGTCAAATTTGCTTCTCATATGCTGAATTTTCAATCAAAAATGAAACTTTTTGAAACAGGGACAATCCAGAATATTATAAAATGTCTCAAATCATATAGATTAACAAATTAAACAAAAAACAAAAAAAAAAAATTGGAAGTTGATAGTTTTTTTCCATGATGTCAATTCATCTAACAATGTCTCACAACTGATAATTCCTCAAGCAGATAGTGTTATTAATTTATTTATTTATTTTTTTTTTTTATTTATTTATTTATTTTTTTCATGTTTCAGACAATATTACTTTTGGGGTTCTAACACCTAATGAAACTGACATTCTACCATCCTTCTCATCAATTCTATTTCATTCACTGCAAGATTGACCCTTTCTCTCAAACCTTTGGGGACAGAAGCACTTCGATCAAACCAATTTCATACACCATATCTGGCCATATATGGCTACCCAAATCTGAGAGATTGTGAATGGCAGTTTTTAATAGACTACTTCTTGCAGACTAAAGTTTCCCATTACATTCCTATTCAGGCGTGAATATTGAGTATATCTTGCAAAAGACAGTAGATTTTTTCTTTTTAGGTTGTTTGCTATGAATTAATCTATTCTAAGTGGAATATAAGGTAATGGGAGTGATAGTTTAAGGCTTAATTTGGTGTCAGTAATTGAAAATGTTTGATGCTATTCTTAAAATCTCATTTTTCAGTCGAAGTATAATCAACTTCATCAGTTTCTTATCAATCAAAATAAAAACCATTGAAGATTTTTTGCACATCGCTTGCTTATTCAGTTTTGTTCTTTGTGACGAAAACTTCCTTCCCTTTCATCTGATAATCAAAATTGTCCCCACAGTAATCTTAATGCATCCCCGAGGGTATATGTACATGTAATAAATTCGACTGACTGAGGTTTAAGAAGAATGTAATAATCCCACGCTTTGTACCCACACACTTTGTAAATGCAAGAAATGAATAAAGACAAGACACAGACAAATTCTTTTTTTTTCAGCTGAAGCTCATTTCTGACCATGGCTGTAGCTTTGGATCACACAAAAACTGGAGAAAGCTGCAAGAAGTAGAGAAACTGGATGCCAAACCCCCCCCCCCCCAATCTCTATTAGCTTATTATCAGTGTTTTTATCAGTTAAATGCCACTTTCTTTTTTCCTTAAAACTTTTCATTCTTTCATTTTCTGGTGGCTATCAAAGTTTTGCAGTTTCTTGGAATGAACATTTGTAAATGTTTTTTTTTTTTTCATGATATGTAATCATCTATATCACTGACTAGTCTCAAGACTCAGTTGCCACTCGTGGAAACTATCTTTAGTATCTTGACGTTGTATTCTACAAGACAGATAACAAATCACTGAAGTCTCATGAAGACTACAGTAGTCTGGGCAGTAAGGTAATTGCTTAAACAACTGACAACCATACTAATTCCTAATAAAGGCTACAGCTGTAGTTTCCATTGTACTAAGGACATGTGATTCCACAATCTGTATCAGGTTTTTGTACTTGGGGTGATGTGAGATACATATTTATAGGGATGACCTGTCAGATCTGAGAAAAATGAAAAGACTAAGTAGACAGTGCTACAAAAGACTGGGATGCACATATATGGTTTTAGAAACCATGTAACAATAATCCTCCGAAAACTCAAAGGTGGAAATCTCACCAACAGCAGTCTCCAGGCATAACCAGAGAATATCAACAACAACCAAAAGAATAAAAGATCTCATTAACTATGAATCAGTGCCACACTCTTTGAGAAGGACAGACCAAGTCGAATATGAAAATGGATCTTTTTGAGCTCATATTAAGACCTTCTCCAAACATCCATACAAACCTTATATTAAGTGTCATACAACAGTGCCAGTTCATCGTCTATTTGATTTTTTATCAAAAAGCTAAATGTTCTTCTTTCAGAATCTTATTTCATTCATGACCATGACTGGGTTGAAGGACCCTGTGTGCATTAGTACCCAGATATCAAGATGTCTGCACAAGCAGACAAGACACCAGTCTGAATTCAAAGACATATCACTCAGTAACGAAGACATTATAAAGAACCGAGTGACACCGCACATATATCACAGACAAAGCAGAAACTGAGGAAGATTATTCTTGCAAAAAAGGGCAAAAGTAAAAATTCTTTGACCAAACAATGACAAAAGATATTGTCAAAGAAGTATTTTCAATCTTCCAAGTCCAACGTGTACCATCTAGAGTATACCTCTGAGTAAACTAGTTTATTTTCCAGGACAAAACTTTTTTGTATGAGCACCTGATAACCATTCCTTGTTCATTGTGCAACCATTCGTCATAAAAAAATTTATATAATAAAATAATCCTGATAAAAAGGGGGAAAAAAGCTGTCTGCTAACCAGGTTCAGAACAAAAATAGCTATAACATGCAATATTTTTATCTGGCAGACAGGTCCAACTTCTATAACAGGGGTCTGAATATGAGAATGATCAGTTTACCACTATCATTTACCACCTGGATCCTGTCTTTATCTTTATTGCTTTTATCCCACCTGCTACAACTAAAACCTGTATACACAGGAATGCCTCCAGACTCATTGGGTTCCCATTTTTTTCTTGTAAAAAGGGGGCCAAAACTAGAAGCTCAACGGTAGTCAACCATGACTTCAATCCTGGTTTTATTCCTTTTTCTTTTAAAAAAATTACATCCCCCTTAATAGTGCACCCCACATGAACTCTTAGCTCTACTTTGAATATGTGCATGTGACTCCTCAGTGCTACCTTAGAGATTCAGACCCTCTTATTCACGTGCGACCCAAACATGAATTGAGAAACTGAACAAAATGGCTTTCTACGTTTTAAACATTATGTCAATATGCACAATTTGTCTGCATTCAAAGCATACTGAAAAGCTAACTTATATTCTACATCCAGTCGTAAGTTTGAGTTTTGATTATTTGCTTTGCTCTTTAATAGAAAAAAGTCATTAACAGTGAGGTTGCCAGGACTCTCTATCTTTTTTGATGGTGATTTCCATATACAATGTTAGTACTGTTTATAAAAAATTAAAATGTTATTTTAAACAATACCATAAACTTAAACTTGAATTTATTAATACTGATAAATCAATTAGTAAATAAATAAATCAGCAAAGACAGTAAAGGTCATATTTTATTATTTTGATAAAATAGAAGTTTGTTTGTTTGTTTGTTTGTTTGTTTGTTTGTTTGTTTGTTTTTCCCACTTTCATAAGACTGAACAAGCCACACAAAGTTCACGTAGGAATCAATTCCTATTCCAAACACCTGCTGCCTAAAGATTTTGGTAGGCGTCTCACCCAGAAAAACTGCCCAACAAACAACTAAATATAAATATATACCAGTGGTTGTGAAGGTGGTAGCTATAACAACTAAATATAAATATATACCAGTGGTTGTGAAGGTGGTAGCTATGGAGGAATCCGTATACATGAAAAGTTTGTATATTGGTGTATACATTCTTCCATAACATAATCCGAAGAAGAATCCATAGATAACCTGGGCATGCCAACTTATGATATAAGATGACACAATGCAAAGATAATTAAATGTGTGTGTCTGTGTGCGAACACGTGCTTAGATAAAAAGAATGTATCTGCAGCAAATAGAGCAAATCTTATCAAATCAAAAATCTTCGGATCTATTAGTCCTTTCATTAAATTGATTTCTCCCCAGGAAACTTCACTGAATCAATCCCGTTTTCTCCGAGACCAGATTGAATCAATTTAAACATTAATCTGATTTCCTTGATATTTCACAAGGAAATTCTTAAACAGAACATAATGACTTGTATTGATTGCAGAACTAAAGTGGCAATTCTTCTGAATGCAATGCAGTATGTAAAACAGCAGTGCAGCCTACAAAATCAGGTTAAATCGCAGAGGTGGTGGCTGAAGCAAACAGTGCAGTTATACAACACACCACATTGGCCGACAGATGACGATTGTTGTAATCAACACATACCTTCGATGTCGATATCCTCCAGCGGTCGCCATGTTAAAGTACCTCTATCGGGTATTGCCTCATCATCTGCCATGATGTAATGAATCGGCTGTCCACGGGCATTTAACTCAGTCTATGAGAGAGTAATCTCCTGTAGAACGTCTGAAAATATAAAATGTTCAACGCTTTAGAGCAATGACCATGAATTTTCCTATTCCTATAATGTTTTTGGAAATGCTATCATTATCTCCTAGTTAAGGCCTAGTATGAGAAATTTCCTATCCAGACCTCCAGAAATTACCAAACATTTGACTAATTAACTACTCACAGGTCCTGCATTAACTGCTTTGTCAGATCTTAAATGATTACAAATGAGGTTAACATAGTAGTTCAATTAGAACCCTGACATATATTAATTTCATCATCAGTTTTCAGCATACTTTCCATCCCTTATCCCTGCCCCTAAAAAAACTATACCCCATAACCAGTGTTGTCCATGAAATTATACCTTATTCTAAAAGGAAGGCTATCTTAAATAAGCACAACTTGAACTTCATCATCACACTAAAATCATTTTGACAAACCTCTCAACTGATACCAGACTTTTACAACAAAGATACAACTACCTCAATAAAACCAGCCCCTAATGCCTCAAACAAAAAAACTCGCTCTCTGCTCCCTCACAATGATATAGATTTCTCACCTGACACCCAACATCAGATCGGACTTTTCCCAAAAAAGAAAAGAGGGTGTGCGTGTCCTTAGCAGTCATTTTATTGGTTACATGTATTGTGTGCTGGTTTTTCTATGATTCACCTTCCCAGGCAGGTGAGGGTACGTCTGACCTGGCACGCTCACGCCCCTGATCCAGGAAACCAGGCTGGGGATAATCTTTCCCACCTGGGAAACACTAGGGGTCAGACATTGAAGAAGGTGGAGGGGGAAATGTTAATTTTTTTTTTAATTAATGAAAATAAACAGAAAAGTGTTTGATTATACTTATGGTATATTTCAATACTTTAGCTCATTCATAAAATCGAAAATATTTCCAATATTAAGACAGTTTGCCTTATATTTTCATAGCTGTCTACTTTTCAACCAAGAAGTAACTGAGTACAAAATTATTTACCCAATTAGTTCCAGGCTCATCCCCTTGCAGACATAGACAACCTATATATATATATATAATAATGGTCAATTTTGCACTAGATATCAAAGCTGGAGAAATGACAGATCAACCTCAAACATACAAACTGTTCAAAATGCACTTGTTTATAGACAATTATTTGCACGGATGATCTACCCAATCACAAATGTTTCTGAACTTAATGAAAAACACATCCACCTCGGGGACAGACAGGTGGCCGTATTGCAAGTCATCACACAGCTGGGGGTATGTAACCTTACATGTACTTAAACTGATCATTACCTAGAATGGGTCTATTAATATACAGCCCTTGTTTCTTGGAAGTGCTTTAGTATTAGAATATAAATACATTCACTCAAATTACAGGGCAATGTCTTTGGATATAAATCTGTGCAACTCTTATGTCATCATATCAAAACGAGATTTTGCAACCTTTCATCCTTTATATAATGGTAATTTCAGTTCAAGTAAGAATGCACACAAAGGGTGTCTTGTATGATAACTACAGGTTTTTTATAAACTATATATAGTTATCTATGTGTTTTTAAGTTGAAAAGTGATACTCAGTAAATACACTAATTCTTGACACCCAAGAAAAAATCCATCAAAACAAATGACCGTTTGCAATGCCATGCCCTCATGAAATACTACTAGATAATGACTTTAGGTGTCCATATTCCAAGGATAGTGGTTCCATTTAAGTGATAACCATTCAAACATTCCCTCCATTTTGATTGATCACAAATTGATTAACATCTTAAGTCTCTTAAAATCAATCTGTTTTACTATGCAAAAGAAAACTACAGTTATCATGAAAATTGTTTGGCTACTGTATGCTTTGCTATACATCAAGTGTCCTCTCCTATAAACCTCTTTGGCCCCATTAAGAATAGAGGACTAACTAGTCCGAGGGTCAAATATGGCCAACCCACTTGAATAATCCCCACGGGATATCTATTCAGTGTCTATTAGTGGATTACATGGCACGCTCTGTAGTGGGTCGCCATATTTGACCCTCAGACTAGTTACAGGCCTACCCAACTACCAGACTCGGCACCGAATGATCCAGAATTCACCGTTAAATCGGACCACACTACCCGTTTTCAGGGTGTATATCAGATCGCATTACACAGTATCAGACGCGACACCGCTCTTGCCTAGTCCGCGATGTGACAGTGACGATTCTTAGCGGGGTTGAAAGCATTGCATCATCACTCAAAATTTGTAGGGTATGATACTGTGTAATGCGATCTGATACATACCTTGAAAACGGGTAGTGTGGTCTGATCTACCGGTGAATTCTGGATCATTCGGTACCGAGTCTGGTAGTTGGGTAGGCCTGAGTTAGTCCCCTATTCTGAATGGGGTCTTTAAGATGGCATTTTATACAATCACATACACCTGGAACACGACCAATGAGTAAAGAAAATAATGCATGTGGCACCAAAAAAAGCTTAAAGGGACATAGTTTAAGATTTTTTATATAACATACATTAAGCACTCCAACCACTTGTTGTTGAACTTACCTAAGGACAAGTGATATTTATTGATCATTTGTAACAGATAAAATGCCAAGAATTAATGTCTCTGAATATAATTATCTATCACCTTCTGATGAACCTCGACACCTGTCAACCATCCTGACATAGTTTTGAATCGCATGCAACCCAGAAGTCAGTGTTTGAAAATGAATCAAAAGTAAGGAGGAATCTGAAAACCCTACTCTTAAGCATGGGTTAAGTTTTTTTTTATAAGAAATTTTATCCAGTATTGATAAAGAATTGTGTCAAGGAGGATCAAAGGTTGGTAAGTCAGAGAAAAACTGTTTACCAATGGAATGAGGAGCATTTTCAAAGGAAAATCTTATACTATGCATCTTTAACTAACCAGGCTCCATACAAAAGTGTCACAAAAGTGAAGAATTCATACCTCAGGCGTTTAATCAAGAATATTGCAAAAAAAAAAAATATAGGAAACTCAAATTTCTTCATCAATAAAAAAATGTTTGGCTGGCACTTTTCCTTAAAAAATCAAACAGTTTATTTGCTTCTATTTAAAGTTTCACAATAAACAAATTCAGTAAGACTGCATTCCCATAGATTTAGATCGATCCATCTAGATCGACCTAACTGCCTGGGGGTTCATGCTAAATTGCTGTCAGCCGAGCGAGCACAGTAGTTAATTACCCCCTTACAGCTTTTACTAGTTGGGACAGACGGCTAAGCCGGCTAAGCTGACAGTAATCTAGTGAGACTCCCCACAGGGATAGATCGATCTAAAAATCTATGGGAATGGGGTCTAAGATTCGGTTAAAAATCCTACTCACTATTACTCTCAGACTGTCATTGATGAGCTCAAATAAAATTATGTATAATATTACTGTATATATATCACATAAGCCATCTGCTGTTACCCAATTCAACTATCATTGGATCTGTGTTGGCGTGCAAAAAGCAATTGAACAGAAATAGAAATACTTAGTAAAGGTTTATGAATTAATGTGAAGCAAGTGATCATAACCTGGCCTACTAGTAATGCATAGTGTTCTTTAGATTTATTTTATTGCTTTATCCCCCCTGTAAATGTGATATTTATACATGAAGTGGTCACTTTTTATCTAAATTGGCAATTCTGCTCCTAGTAGTAAAGCAGTCACATGTCTTTGTTTCTGTTAACTGCAAAATTAGCCTTCTTGCTTTGAAATCATCCTTTCTGACTTCATATCATCTTCCTTGGCTTAATATTATCACATTATGTTTGGCATAATCAACTCTGGCTTGATATTTTCCTCCCTTATTTTGGGGGGGGGGGGGGATCCAAGCTTTAGCTTTAATAGCTGACCAGATATTTTCCTCTTTGACTGGGGTGTACCTTTCTTAACCTGATATTATCTCTCCTGATATTATCCTTAACATCCTGGTATTATCCTTCCTGGTTTGATATTATACATCCTATATCATACTTAATGGTTTGATATCATCCTTTACATCATATCCTTTAAGCCTTTGACTGAGCTATACAGTTCAGCTATTTTCCTCTGTCCTTAATTCCCCTACTTTTTCTATTCATGCTAGTTCATTGTAATGTAGGCAGGGAAAATCAAATCAATGTGTGGATCTCCATCTTAGACACTGGGTCAGCAGACAAACTTCAATATATTGAGACTGCAGTCTTCCATTAATATTTCATAATCAAAGTACTGTTATCCTTAATTCTATCTGAACTTTTGTCCATTCAAAGCAAAAGGGCACATGGTATTTTGTCTTTATTTGCTGCAGACCTTCAAGCTCTTTAACGCACACTAATTAATTAGGCAAATACTGATTGATTTTGGCAAAAGGAAATGAAAAATGTTTTAATCACCATTGTACTATTAACTTGATGCTAAAGAAGTTGACTTAGCTATAACATGCACAAAAAAGTCTCACCATAGATTCATAAGCAACTTGACAACAAATGCCAAAACGTGCACATAACGAATAGTTTATACATGTCTGCAACACAGCACTCTATCATGGATATTTATCACTTAGCAGTTTTGTGTTCATGATTTACTGTATATTCTTAAATGCCAGTTATGCAGAGCAACACATTTAACGCCTATATATAAGAAGATGCATCCTCAACAAGAACCTGCTCTTTTAGATATTGGGTTTTACAGTCACACGATAGCCCTATGATTATGCATGACATATCGCCTACACACCATGCTCAGACCATTTCCCCTTAATACACATGTTTCCTTGATCAGATTCCCTACAGGTACAGTTAAAAGTACAGTCTCTGAAGTCTGCAGCATTCAGCACTGCTCAACCAAACTCCTGGAAGTTCACAGTTTAACTAACTTCAAGACCATTCAGAATGAGAAGAGCCAAGTGCTACCTAGCCAGGACTTAAATATGGCGAACCTACTAGTACAAACCTACGACCACTTAATCCTGTAATGGTCTCTCCCCCTCTCAAACGCTTCCCCACGCGTCGTTCCACGCCTGGGTGAGATTTAATTACTGTGCCCCTGCAGGGACGACACTTGGGGAGGCGTAGGACAGGTGGAGAGACCATTACAGGATTAAGCGGTCTTCCCTTCATGTAGGTCCATCACATTTAGGTTGTGGCCTAGCTAGCACTCGGCTTGGCTCATTCTAAATGGTTCCTATAAGTCAATGTCTGGATCACCCTGGGGATCCCATGGTATACCTTACCCTCTACGTGCACTTTTTCTCTGACAACGCATGGAGAAACCTGCCATGATTTATCCAGAGACAACTATGAAAACCTGGTGAAAAATCAATCTGTGGCCCTGCAAGAGGGTAGTATACCTCTCCACAGTTAACTTACCTACCTCCTCTTTGAGCTGGACGTTAAACTAGAGGAAATGCTACTTAGTGTTGGTTGGCAAACAAACTTCCAGAAGTTGGCATTTAAAGTAATCTTAGTTAAAATACAACATAAAAATTGACATTAACCAAAAATCGACTCAACTGCTCAATCAAATGTCACCAAATTGCACACATTTCCTTCTTATTTACTCTGGTTATACAGTGACATCAGTCAAGTGTGCTTCTGGTATTAGATTATAACTGATTCAACAAATGTCAACTTTAGTGATCAGTCTGCAATCACCACAACTACAGGTTACCGCATACAACAGTGGACTTAAGCTGAATTGACAACTAGCCCATTTACGTCTCATTTAAACATTTCAAGTAACAAAATAATTTGCATTTACGTAAATGTAAATATATTCAGTAGGTCTATAAAACTCAAAACCTCAGCACCATGGACAGTAAAACTTTCCTCAAACTTGCTCGAGGATGTAGACAGTTTAACTGGCAACTAAAGCGTTTGAGTCAATGTAAATGTCCACTTAATCACTGCTCCGATCACTTACCTTGTGGACATAACAGGTGAGGGCGACTATCCATCTACCTCCTGTAGCAAAGACTAGAACATATTTTTTATCTTCTTAAAATGGACCCTGAATGCAGCATTAGATGCAAATTAAGACATGTCAACAAGAAAAATCACAAGAATGCCGAGAGCTTTGGCTGCCTTTGATGTCTGGGTGGTAACTTTACCTGCAAGGTTTTTTTCCATGCCCTTGCACACCATCGAAATGGGACTGACGTAACCGCGACTGCAAAAACATGTGACCATAACCTGCCACTATCCTGATAGGTTTCAGTTAGAGAAAATTGACACTGTACAGTTAGGACCAACCTCCTAAATTGTGACCCACAGACAAACTTGACACTTACTCAGGTATATGCTGAAAACAAAAGAAAAGGGCACAGCTCTTGTAAAGTGTTTTTGTTTACTCCCCCTGCAGCCTGCAAATTGTATGGCTGAAGAAGAATGAACATAAAATGGTCTACCTATTGTTTGTTTATGGAGTTAAAGCATGGTCTTTTAAAATGAGTTTAGTCCAAGAATGCACACACACAAATTCAAGAATGCACACACAAATTTTTCACTACAAGACAATTGGGTGAACACGTGATAGACTACTGTGGAATAATTTATGAAATCTAATAGACCATGAATTTCGACCCTGGTTTCTTTTAATAGACCGGTTACCCAACAATGCTGCACACTTGCAGTAACCACTTGCCTCTTTTTTTTTCTTTTCTTTTTTTTTTTTTTACAGCTGAGCTTTTAGCTTTTAACCCCATTCCTGTCAGTTAATTTGTGCTATAAGAGAGGGCTATGCAAAGTGTTGAACTCCGCATTCCAGCAGTACTACTACCAAAAAGCAATATCTAGAACTATCGTACTATTACAGTCCAAGTCTATTCCCCTGACTTAATTAGATGTTAGGTAGGGCATTTTGACTGAACATCACTCAAAGTACATTTTACCATTTGAAAGCAAATGGCTTGTTTATACATCTCTTTTATCATTTTCACAAATGGACAAATTTATATCTATGTGTTTCAAATATGACTGTACTAAGTTACTGCGAGGCAGTTTCTTTCCACAAATGCAATGACTTTTTTTGTCATGTCCACCCTGATAACATTAACTTTGTCTTTCCCAATATATACTCAGAGTCTGTCCATTTTTACATTTCGAGTACTTTCACCCAATATTTATTGAATATTTTATACTAGATAATAATCCCAAATATGACGTACAAGTTCAAAAATTAAACAAACATTTAGCCCTCAAATGATTTCGAATTTGTTGTGCATTCCCAAAAACCACTCAAATAAAGCTTGGTCTTTAAATGTTCTAAATATTTTTCTGCCTTATTAACCTTTTTCACTTGCACACCCCACACCTTTGAGTTTAATACTCTCTGCTATAAATATCCACGTAAACTAGATATATTGCAAACATATATACACCTGTGCTAACTCCACAGTACCTTTTAAGCTTCACATCGGCACTAGCTCAAATGTGCCACTGAACTCCCAGCACTGTACTTTATTATGAAGCCTATGTGATAATTTTACCTATTTATCTAACCTAAGATGACCAGATCGAGGAGTAACATAAGTCTATAGCAGTAGAAAGTACTGCTACATTGATTTTTTGGCTATTGCTATGAGAGTATTGTTGGTGGAAGAAAAAAAATAGATGCAAGAAGGATCCTTTGGCCTTCTTATTGGAAATAGAACTGATAAACATGAAGATATCTGATAAAAAAATCTTTAAAATCCCCAGACTAATTACACAGCTAGACAGCAACACCACAAAACATAATAAGACAAGAAAAATATGTTTAACACCCAAAGCAACCAATTTACCAAGAACATCATTTAATCCACTTTTTGCATTGAAAAGCAAATCAATTTTCAGAACATCAAGTCACAAAGACCTCTTCAATGAAAAATCAATCATTATTACATGTTCAATTTCATCCACATTTTTACATAATACTTTCCTTAACACATTAACATTTTCATGACACCATTTATATATTTAAAGAATTAATGACAGACAGATAACATATACATATATACAGGTCTCGCACAGCATACATTTGTTTTGACATTTACAACAAGTCAATCAGAGGTCATAGTAGTACAGTGTAATGTAATAATAAAAACACAATGTCAATGACCATGATAAACTTCTTGCAAGAGAACAAGTACAATTATCTTGGTTCTTCTGAAAAGAAGCCAGAACCTGCTGTTCTTAAACTTCAGAGCCAAAGAGCATTTACTAGTTGCCAGCAGCTTGTAAATAGTCAAGAATGTTCTTGGTGTTTTGTTTATGTACATTTCTATATTCTGATAATCTTATCATAAGAACACTGTTACACCTGGCAGTAAAGGTCGACAGGTTTTCTCACCCAAAAATATCATGGTCAAGAAAATCAAGTAGTAAAACAAAGCCATCTTGATACAAGTGTAAAACATTTAAATAAGCTAGTACCCAGCTTTTAAGAGATCAAAACCCATGTTAAATTCATTAAGTTCTCTGGCATGTACCAGTTTTAATTTTGAAATTGTCTAAACAAAGGTCAAACTACTATATAAATTTGAATGTGAAAATAGTTTCACTGGATCTCAGTTTTGATAGTCAAAAAGTTTTCATTTAAGTCAGATCCACAAATTTGATTTACCTGTTGACTATTTTGTCTGTTTACTCTGACAGACTCGGTCACAACTGTTTAAAATATTAGTATTTAAATTGGCGTAAACCTAAACCTTTAAATAAGAAAGCAATTGAATTTCTAACTAGGATTACAAATCAGCTTTGTGCAGAGTGGCACTTTAAATATTCATGTCAACCTTCATTGTAAGTGAAATGGCAATTACGAGATTTACACCTGCTTAAAGTGATAACTAAAATAAAATCCAATCGATTTTTTTTTCAAAAAATTATTTTCTCCAATTTACACCTGCTGTTACACTTTAAGTGCTGACATCTACATACATACAACAAGCTTAATCTAAAAATTGAAATAATGCCCACCATACCTGCTGACTCTGGGTCACAGATAAAACCCATCCCATATTCAACAGCTTTCACCATCACTAATTCATCATAACTACCCCGTTGAAGATTAATAGACCAGTTTAATTAAATCTGTGCCTCACCCTGCTTATATAATTAAGACCATGAGGAACTCCATCATGGTTGAGATACCTGGCAATTTGCGCCAGCAGGCCAGTGTGGCCATGAGTTTCAGAGAATGTAGGAATCACACCTCTATTTGTATGAACTGAAACATTGAGTGTGCACATTGCTAAGAAGGGCCACCAACAAAATTCTAATACTGACGGTCATCTGTGTCTGTTTCCTCAAATTGCTGTCCTTCCCCCTCCCCCCCCCTCCAACTCTAGGGCTGCATTTTCCTTGGGCAGTGAAATCACGTGAAATCACTGAACATTTCTGAACTAGTTGACAGTAATTGTGAATACTTAATTTAGAGATTGTTGGTTGGTTCCCAAGAAAATTACAGCAACTGAGCAAAATATCTTCCAAGTAAATGACCAAAAATTATTTGACTAAATAATCCTGAATGGTATAAACTTGTTAAGAAAATATTTACCAAATATATGACCTAAAATGGCAAATATTCAAAACAACAATCCAATATCACTCAGAAAGAGATCAATAGTATGAGGGTAAGTGTAAAGGTAAGGTAAATATTATACAAATCAATTTCTTCTAGACATTGGCAACCATGGCTTCAGCAATGGTATATGAAGTGGGCCAGTTGTGAAAGCAAGGAGAAAATAGTATGTGATACTATACTTTAGTCAGTTTCAATGCTGTATTTCTACCTATTTCAATCTCTTGCAAAATGTTTTAGGTACATGTACTAGTAATTCACTTTGGTGTGAAAACATTTTGAATTGTGTTCCTATATTTTAACTTTGGTTTCATAAAAAGGGGGGGGGGAGAGGGGGAGACAGGGGATATGCCAGTGCCCCATGCAGAGATAGATAAAATTGTGTAAATTGTGTATTTAAATGCATCCCAATCCTTCCTTTGGATTTAAAGCCCTTTTAAGTTTTCCTAAGCCGTGCTTACGTTAAGAGATAAAAAGGTTGTATAACTGCTGCTATCTACAGGTTTAGTCAATAAAGATGTCTCCCTATCTAGCGAGATCCGATATGAATGAAATGCCAATACAGCTGGGTAGTAGGTATCCCTTTTACTGGGGGGAGGTGACATGCACTTTCTCTTTTTTCACACGAGTTCAAGCCGAAAATGAGTAGCATTTTACAATGGTTATATCCTTAATTGCACATTTATCATATTAATAAGTGGTTCACTTAATCAAGTTAACAAGAAAAAAACATTATGAAGGCATAAAAAAAAATGCGGTAACTGATACTCATGTTCACACATACCCATACATTCGCAAATATTATATGTCTATTAATAACATACTAATTGTTTTTTTCTCTTTTTGTCCATTTCCACTCTATCCGGGCAATGCTTAACATGCAGTACAAATTGCAATTCTATCCTGATGATAATATGTTTATGTAGCCAGTGTAAAACATCAAGACCTATCATGATAAGTGAATCTACATTCAGTGTCACATCATAAAACCATAAACCACAAGATCATCAGCAAATGGCTCCATTAGGTCATTTCAAAATTACATTGGAGGGGAACCTCCAGGGTAATAGTGATTGCTACTGAATGGAAATTCTAATATTTAAAAAAAATCATCAATATATTATTTTTCCCCCCCAGAGATCGCAAGAAATAAATTGTCTGTTAAAAAAGACCCCAGTACCTAAATTCAAATCTAGAATACCTACCATCACTCATAAAGTTCATGCCATCAGTGATCCAATCCAATTAATAAAAGATGGGAAAAGACTTAAGCAAGTTTATGTATGTTACACATGTCTGCCAAGTTGCACATCATTACGAGAAATCACAGAACATGTGACATTAAACTGATTAACTAATTGTTTCACCATTTTTTCAGGTGTTGAAGTCATCACATGAGTACATAACATGAGAAAACAGTTTAAAAATCAATGTCATTAATGATTCATAGATCACCCAAAAGACAAATCACGGTTATAAAAAAAAACAAAAAACAATCAATACCTGAACCCTGTGTAGGATGGAATCAAATTCAGGAAGCTGTTAGTGAGGGAATTAATACACCTGATGACCCACGATAAAAAGACAACAGTAAAACATTATATGCCTCCTGTTACACCTAAGGATACTTGAACCTTTGTTTCTTCAAAGAACTTGAGTGTCATTGCCTCAAGCTGGTTGTCATTATTCTCAAAGCTGAATTACTAATGACAGAAAACACTTTGTGCTTAGTTAATACTATACACAAAAACATTCATTCGTTTTCACAACAGTTTTTTTGGTTCTCATTTTCCCTGGAACTGATTTTTCCAAATGGCTGCTTCTACACAAGCACAAGCACAAATCAATGGAAGGCTGCCTGTGCATGGCTCGTAGACAAATCATACTTGGCTTTCAGGCTGGTAATTTAAAGGTATCGTCAGGTCAGACATTTGTGATTCCTTCCATGAAAGTTATCTATCAGAAACAGGGGTTTATTCAAAGACACGCTTTGCTCTTTGTCTTCTGATCACATTGTCAAAGGGGAACCAATTAATGTGTTGGCTTGAATTCAATTAATCACATAGGAGAAATTCAGTAACTTCACATCAATTTCCAGCTGAAAGCCTGTAAACATCAAATCATCATGTAATAGTCTTACTTATAGCATGAAATTTATTTACATACACCTGGCTGTGATAAATATAAAATAAAATAAGCTCTGACTGTTCAGATCATCACTTTTGAATTCCTAAAGGGGGAAAGCAATTTACTCCCACTCAAGAATCATTCCTCGACCCATCTCTGCACTTGGATCCGATGTTTGATTCCATTTTAATTTAATGATTTAGCTCGAAATGACTGGACGGTCATTTAGACTGCCATGTCTTCCTGTGTATTTCAGGAGGAACTTTCAACGTCAGGTACTTTTATTTGAGGGGTTTTATAGCTTTTAAGGTCTGAATTTGGAAAGATTGGTAGCTTTGTAGGATAGGAACACACAAAATATGATGTTGGGAAAATTTCAAACCTGTACAGTATACATTTAATATTAATGACTGAAACAACAAAAATAATTTTAAATGATGTTTGGATTTTAAAAATCCTTTCGACATACACTTAAAAACTCATCAGTGTGAACTTGTTTATAAGATAATCTTAAGGTAAGGAGCGAGCAGAGCCTGTTTGTGCCAAATGTCAGTAAACACTTCCTTGAAAGTAAACCACGCCACATTACCTGATATATCAAAACCTTTTGCTTGGTCCTTCATACATATACCCATGCAGACATAAGTAATGCATGCAAACATGCATGCACACACACACACACACGCACATGCAAATGGCAAATAATGACAATATGCCATATATTCAATGAATATATTCAACTGCACAGTTTCTATACATAAATAAGAAGTTGCCTTATTAATACTATTATTAATAAACTAATGTCATTTAAATAGCTTACACAATAATTCATTCCCCCTTGTCTATCCAAACCCCCCCTTACTTGAGATGCAGACTTTCTGACTAGTGCATTCCTTTTCTTGAGTGATCATATTTTCCTTAATCATGTTAATGCAGTTGTCACAGTCAACTACACACTAACTTATTAAGTAGAGAGTCATTTCATCTTCACCTCATTTTTCTCAAGTCTGACACATTTTACTCAAGCATTTAAGCTAATCCACATCCTATCTCTCAAAAGATTAATACCTAAAATCACTTTTTTATGTTGGGATGACTTTTTAATATCCAGTACTGATCAAGTATGTACCGATCTATATTTTGTTTTCAAAAAATTTGTTTACATAAAACACTGCAGACTTAAATGACCACTATTTTCAAATGAAGTGATACCATTTCCAATAAAAAATTTACTGACCAAGAAGCTTCGCCAGAGTTCAAACGAGATCATCTATTTAAAATTCACATCACTGACTTCCATCAATATCTGTTCAGAACTTTTCTTTCAAGAAACAGTCAGAAAACGGGTTCAGTCAGAAAATGGGGCAAAAGGTAAGGTGGACTCCAAGTTGACTTGTTACGGTTGAGTAAGATCCTTTGGTAATCTTAAGTCATCTGTGGAAGGCCAAACGTGACAGAATTATAAATAAGGGATGAACAGCTGTCTGGCCTTGGTTGTGGTTAATAATGGTGGTCAATCAAGGTAGTTGGCAGTCACGCCAATTCTCTTTCCTTTTTTCCGATCAGAGATCATCAGTTATTTATAATATAGTCCAGTTTTAATAGTCACTAATCAAAATTACTGATCAAACCCAGGCAGCATGTATGATAATGTAACTGAGGTATTCTTAAATCCTATGTGATATAGCAAACTTTAACACCGAACTCTAAAGATGTAATGTTTGCATTTTAATCTTTTATTATTTTTTCCTAAGTATAATTATTTTTTCCAAATTCCATCGAATTCTGTTACAATTGACTGCAGATTTTCTCAAAAACATC
This sequence comes from Lingula anatina, assembly GCF_001039355.2. The sequence goes on along the minus strand of NW_019775136.1, from coordinate 156,376 downwards.
AAAAAAAGTTAAAAAATACTGACAGCTTATGTGTTTTATTCATTTTTATTAGTTTTTAATGAGCTGTAATCTAACAAGGAAATATTTTTGTTGGGCATGCAGTAATACTAGCCTTCAACATTGGTGTTATACCTGATCTCAAAATACCATCTCTCCTCGGTCACAATTTCCTCATATGATACTGATACTCCTCTTCCACTTAGCCGTTAATGCTCACAAGTCTTAACACCATTGGTTAAACACAATACAAACTCACAATTGTTGCGCTGGTAAATTAAAATGGCTGGGGTGGAAAAGGGGGCAGCATCAGCAAGATGCAGCATTAATCAGATGAAAAAAAATGTATTGGGGTGTGTGTGTGTGCACAGAGAAACGTGACAAGATCAAGTGACATTGGTGTTAAAAATATTCCTCTTCTGACCTCTAATCTCAGTAATCTGAAAATATGTGACCATTAAAAAAATCATCGAAAAAGAAAGAAAAAGAGAAAAGCGGTCTTTAAATTTTTGATCACTACTTTGTTATAAATAGATAAAATAACATGGCAGTCAATCTTATTAGGATGAAACTTAATTTCAATTTTAAGGTACTTAAAACATACAAGTACAAACTCATAATGGAGGTTTATTTCATGTGCCAAGTTGTTAAGGTCAACTTCATAGTATTAAATTTTTCAACCATAATACACAGCCAACATAAGAGCACTATTTCTGATTCAATTTTTACAGACATAAAATCCAGTTTACAGCATATACATTTAACTAACACTCCAAAGTAAGGGTAAAAAAGCAACAAATACATACATGCAAATATTCTATATAATAAATTCTAAAAAATGACCATTTATTCTAAGATTATTCTATTTCTAATGTAAGATTAACTTGAAAGTGTAAAGAGAATCATCTTTTGAAAACTCCATTAAATCAAGTGCTGGGTAATTTTCTCAAACAAGAGTTAGGCAGATAATTTCAACTTGATTTCTCCTATGTTTGCACTGACCTGTCCTTCACTGCATTTGTATGTGCAGACTAATCAATTGATTTTCTTTTTGGACCATCATCAGAATAAAAGATTCAGTGAAGAAAGTGATAGATTCTGTAAATGTCAACGTGCATGACTGCACTAGGTAGGCTCACTAACAAAGAACATAAAGGTTAGTCTATGAAGACGAGTTATTTCTTTTTATGTGTCACTTATCAGCAAAATTATCATTTACTTGACATTGCATAGATTGCAGTTTACAGCCAGATTAGGCCAGATTTCTCTGACATAAAATGGACAGAGGTACACTGCTCACCATTGTAAAATCTACATATTTCAGGTTTACCGCACAATGTAGCATGCAAGAACTCCATTTAGTTGAAAACTAATGTCTGTTACTATTAATATTATCTTGCTTTGACCTGAGCAAATGATGAAGCCTATTTGTACATCACTGTTCTAAAGACTTAATCTGCTGCTCGTATGAGGAAGAACATGCATAGATGATCACTGGAGTAGAAAAGATTCTCGATGCTAACTTTGTATCAGTCATGGCCAAAGGGGCACTTCAGGATATTTTCGTTGTCTTTCCTGAAGTGCCCCTTTGAAATTGACTTTCACAAGGAGTATGCAAAGAACGAAATCATGTTTACTAAGTTAACAAGATAGGAAAAATACCTAATTATTGCTTTAAAAAGACAATGCAAGAATATACATGTGTACTGAACTATTGACTGAATGTTGATGTAGCCTTTTCACTTTTAATTTTTTGTCTCTTATTCTAAAAGCAACATATATGAAGATAACACTTAAAATTCTATTAAATTTTTCTTTAAAGTGAGAATTTCCTTAATTTTGCATGATCTAACAATTAACTCTTCTTATCTTTAACAATTATGTATCTTTATCCAAGTTGACCACATCCCCCTTCCCTTATGTTCGTTGTAGTCCTAAAAATCAGTTTCTAAAACTTCTACTCATATCATATATATTCCTTTTTGTTCAAACAAAACAGCAAATATGCAAGGAGAATACAGGACAAGCACAAGTGTTAGAGTACAATCACTTGGACTATATGTATGTTATTTCTGGCTTATATTCTGACTCAATTTTTTGCTCCTGTACTATTGGCACTATGCTATAGTTTTATGATTAATCTCTGTGATCCACGAGAACAATGTCTTCAACTCTGCTATACAAAAACTGCCTTTCCTTTGTGAACTTTAGCTATATCCTTCAGAAAACAGCTTTTCATTCTCCCATCCCCAAAACACTCTTCCCACGAACTGCATTTTCTGACTAACCCTTAAACGCGTGGCTCATTTAATTTAAACAAGGAACGTGCCTTACCAAATCTTCACTTCAGCTTCTAAAATATTTTATATATCCCCTCTCAACTTTGCCGGTAAGGCACGAGGGGGCAAACAATGACATTAAAAATATGTAGAAAGCGAATTATCTCACGAAATCCCTTTCAATGGAAACACTCAGTGAGATAGTGAAAGTACTCGCACGTTCTTTCTCGTCGAGTTCACCAGCTCAGCTGGCAACGAACCGGTGCATTATTTACAGAGTGATACGTACGGTACTTACGATGGTTGTACTTCACAGAGGTAGTTCTTGAGCCTCTGCCTATCTATCTGTTACAACCGTTGACAGTTGTTGAATATATATGATAGGAGAGGTTTAATGTGCCTTAAAATGACACGGGGCTCGGTTAGGTCGTTGTCGCGGAGTCTAGCATGCCAGCCGCAAAATTCCTTCAGATATGCTTGACATCAAAGATTTAGTTTCGAGTAATAGTGGTAAATTTTTATTTTGATGACATACAAAATAATACATTTTAAAAATTATTTAGATTACAATTTAAGATTAATGTTCAAGTTATGACAAAAAGGTACATATTTTATTTATTTTTTACTTCGAAACTAAAGTGTTTTAAAATATCAACTTTATCTGACAGCCATATTGTAGAAATTGCACCACATTTTCCGACTTTTTGCTACTGTCCCCCTTCAACCAGCCATGCCACCGAAGGCGAAAAAAGCAGATGGCCCTGGAAAAAAGGCTGAACAAAAGAAGAAGGACAAGATCGTTGAGGTAATCATTATTTTCTCATCGGTTAGGGTTTTTTTAAGGCGGAAATTTGGCCCCGTGACCCAGTCCATCAACATTCAACTTGCCACGGGCCGATGGCCAAGTTAGAATGAATCTGTTGCAAAACATATGCAGGCTTTTAGGAAATATATTTCCAGTTCTTGCATTTAATTCCAGTTAAGGGTGGCTGCACTCTGACAGTTTTTTTTTAGTAACTGTAAATCTATGCTAGGGTCTCTGTCTTTGGCATATTTTGTTTGTCGTTCTCTTTTCTTTATCTTGAATCAAGTCACTAATAACCTAAGTAAAGTGAAATCTCATAAACAGTAAAGAAAGAAAACATTAGTCCTTATCCTCTGCCACAACCCAGAAGAAACCAGGTGACAGTTTACTTGCCATTCAATTTTTCAGAGTAAAAAAAACACTTTGATAATCTGTGTTTGGCAGTGATTATTATGTATTTTTAACATCTACATGGCCCATAATGAGGTTGTGTTTATGTCCAATAATAAATTAATTATCCGAGATTTTCACTGTCTTGATGTGAAGCAGACCAAAAATCATGTGATACATCATCTGGAACTACAGCTTACCCATTTCCCAAGCTCCTTCAGCAACAAGCATTGGTTCAAGGTAAAATTTGCTCTTTTGTTTAGACAAACCTTCTAGCATAAAAATTTCATCAAATTTTATTTCTTACACTATTTATGATCTTTTTCTATACATCAAAACTTTTAGTGTAGCCAAGGCTGCCTTTTTGTTCCACCTCATTCTTTGGAGTATTGTAACAAAGTTTATTAAATAGCATTGACATATATATTTATTTATTTCTGATTAAAGCCTATAAGAACCACATGCAGCCACTTTGATTTAATTGAATTTATTTTGCAGACAAAGAGAGTGTTCAAAAAAGAAAGAAACTAAAAGATTCCGCTAGAACCACCATTGTGAAAAAATTAACTGCAGGGAAAGGAAGCAAATAATCCAGCGCCTAGAACCAAGGTTTTAATTGTTTATAAATACAGACAAACCTTGCACTAATTTAGCTATTAAAATTTTCCCATGAATCAGAAAATATACACTAATGCTGTCGTTGTTTACATGTAACCAAACAATTTCTTTTCTTTTACATCAACAAGTATGTATAATCAGTGAATAATGGAATGTCATCGGAAAGAATGACCTAAGTGAAAAGCCCCATCTGATTTTAACTGCTACAAGATTAACATCCAGCACTGTCCACTGTCACAATAGAAGGTACAAGAAAACTTGTACTCATTAGTTGGGCAGAGTGTAGTGTTTGTCGGCATTTTGTCCATCTACCTCACTGCACCTAAGAACATGATGCAGGGAAAAGCATTCTTTTCATGTGCCCCTTCTGTTTTGAGTACCAGAGTTAACCCTGAGATAAATGTTTTGGAGATTTCCCTTATATAACATGTTATAATATATTTCATTTTTTAGTCTTTGATGATATTTCAATAGAAATGCTATATTTTGCAGAATGTGCAACAAACTAACGAAGATTACTTGATGCATGCAATCCTTTTTAATATATATGTGATTAATTTGTAATTTGTTTCTTGTAAAAGTAGAATAGTTCAAAACATCTTTAGCATTTTTTATAAATATGTAAGATGTACCCAATCAGCTCTGAAGTGTGAATAAATTGTAATCATAAAATCTTGAAGATGATAAAATAAAATTCATAATTCCAAAAGTGTTGATTTCATCAGCACCTTCAGTGTACTATTTGTCATTTTATGCAGTCACAGAAACCATCAAATAAAGTGGGAGCATATCATGCATTATGTAAATGGCACTGAAAATTGTTAACGCTATATGACATTCACGTAAGAGTTTAGAGACTGAGAATTGGCTTGTGGTTCATTTCACAAGAAAATGACCCCGAGTCCCATCACTGAAGCTCACATTTTTTTAATATTGTCATAATTCTGACTTGCCCCATTTTACTTGCTGTTTCATATTATATCAACATATCACATCATGAAAAAGTGCAAATATTAAAAAAAAAATCCATGACCTAAGTCACTTTGAGGTGGAATGACCCCTATGCAAGTGCTGTTTTGCAACAGATGCTGTTGGTTCTGATAAATAATTAACTGTCATGGTATCTCAGTTTCTCTGATTTTCAGAAATGCATTACAATTTCTAATTTTAATAATTGATGACAATGAAACTGTAACAGTTCTGTTCTGTTGTTTAAGTTGACGTTCATTTAGATGAAATAATTTATGCATACTACATGCCTGACTATTCGTTTAACTTTGAATATTTCTTACAGGATAAAACCTTTGGTCTGAAGAACAAGAAGGGCAGTAAGCAACAGAAGTTTATCAAACATGTAACACAACAGGTGCAGTATGGAAACCAGAGTTCCAGGAAGGTAAGATATGTATTCTTTTTTCCAAGGCTAGTATACTTTGACAAATAAGAACTGAGATAATTGCCTTAAGAGGTTTGAAATTGAGTTATCATGCTGTGTGTGTGTGTGTGTGTGTCTCAAATTTGATTTTTTTGCCTCATTGGAGGCTTTTTCTCAACAGTTGTAGATATTTACACAGTAATGCACGCACTGTCACATTTTACTTGTCAGAAGTGCATTCTGAACTGCATCTGCTTATTTGCAGAAGTTGAACATAATCAACAAAAGCATCTAGTTGAAATTTTACTAGAAGTCTAGAAATAATGGTTTTCAAGCAAGACCCTTAAAACACTTCTCAGATGTATTTTGTTTGATGGAAATGGTCAATATAATATATACACTAGTAATATTACAAGTCCATCCATTGTCAGTTGTTTTGTTCATTAGATGCATCTGTGACTACCAAATACATTTTTTATAATTTTTTAAATAGTTGGAGGCTTTGCAGAATGACAAGCTCAAGAAAAAGGAAGACAAGAAAAAGGAGCTGGATGAATTAAACCAGCTGTTCAGACCAGCTGTAATTCAACAGAAAGTGTCTAAAGGTAGGTCTTTCATCACAAACTAATATTCTTATTATACTAACATACATTTCAGTGTCAGTCTGACATTGTCTGACTGATGTCACAAGGTGTGAACTGTTGTTGCTACCCTCTGCCCCCCCCCCCCCCACCACCACCACCACCCCCACTCCACCCACCCCACCCCCCTAGTGTCTGTGGCACTTGGTTAACAGAAAGGTTTCTCTGTTGTTGTTATTTTGTCTTCCTAATCCATGTGTCCACTTTAACTCCTCTTGTTTTCCAGTCACTGGGGTTCTTGCACTCTCCCATTAGGTGGTTTTGTTGTATACCATGTGTTTGTATCATAATACACTGATGCTGGTCTTAAATATCAAATTTACAAAAATCCAAACACTTCTGAAATATCTAGTAGTGATACTATACCGATGTTGCCGTTTGTCTCCCCAGGTGCTGATCCAAAGTCGGTGGTCTGTGCTTTTTACAAGCAGGGACAGTGTGGCAAAGGAGACAAGTGCAAGTTCTCCCATGATCTCAGCAAAGAGAGAAAAGGAGAGAAGAGGAGCATGTACGATGGTCAGGATGAAAGTAAGGATTTATACCTATATATGTTTTACATTCTTTGATTCTATTACTGGATTTCTAAGTCAATGTCTGTAGTCGCAACAAAAATGTTTGATTCCTCAGCTTGGCTAATATTTCACCTAAGGGTTGAGATTTACCAATCCCCAATGTAGTACCTGAAATGTTTTGATATCACTCTAAATGAGCTATAAATGATAAAAGTTGTTTAATGTAATGAAAGTCTTGCACATATGCAATATAGTTTTTGTTTTCCCTCAGAGGCTGACATGGAAACTTGGGATGAGGCAAAATTAGAGGAAGTCATTGAAAAGAAACATGGAGAGAAAAACAAAGGCTTACCTCCAACATCGATTGTAAGTGTTTGAGTGACAGTGCACACTTTTTTATGTGATATTTATAACGATAACAAGGCGAAAAAGGAAAGGAATGAAAAGGCATGCCTCCTATTGTTTTTGTTGTTGTGAGAAACCAAGACTGTAACAAGCATCAATTTCATTCACAAAAATTGAAGACCAGAAGACAAACATGCTGTACCAAAAACTTTTTTTTATGTAACCGTTTTCTCAATTGCCTTTGTATTTTCAGATTTGCAAATATTTCCTTGAAGCTGTTGAGAACAGCAAGTATGGCTGGTTTTGGGAGTGTCCCAATGGAGTGACCTGTCACTACAAGCATGCGCTACCACCAGGTACAGTATTAGATCAGTTTTCTTTTGGGCCACTTCTATGTGAAATCATCTAAAATCACAAGTTTTCCAAATTTTACGTGTGGCACTCGAGGAAACTTGGGTTAAATACATGAAGCTTTGAGGCACTTAGTTTTTTTACAGCCAAAAATACTGCTGCTTGAAAAATAATTTCGTTGTGCTTCTGCCTCCCAAAAAAGGGTGGGGGTAACTGAAATTGAATTTGAAAAATGATTTTTCACACTAAATCATCATCAATTTTAAAGCTTTAAACACAGGTTATCTTTTTTGGGCCTCCTTTCTTAAGTACTATAATTATAACTAAGAATGATACATACCAACCAGAGAATGGTTTTCCATGGCTAGGTTTTGTGTTGAAGAAGGATAGGAAGAAAGAAGAAAAGGAAGATCAAATCACAATAGAGGAACTTGTAGAGAAGGAGAGAGCAGCCCTGGGGGATAATGTCACAAAGGTCACATTAGAGACATTCTTAGCTTGGAAGGAAAGGAAGGTGAGTTCTGCTTCAAGGCATGATATTTGAAGTGATAAAAATTGTGTGGACCAATGACCAGATGGCATTTTCACTGCAAGGCAGATTTGATAGTTTCTTCATGGTTTTGGAACTTTTAATTGCCTGTTTACAGACTTATTTGTGCCAGCCTCTGGTCAAAAAATTTATGTTTGAACATGACTGAATTGTATTTAATCTGCTTTCTTCAGAAAAAGGAAAAAGTAGAAAAGTTTATGTCTGCCAAAGAGAAGAGAAAGGCAGAGTTTAAGGCAGGCAAGGCATTTGGGGTAAGTTTATGATTCACAGTAGTAAAAGATATATACATAATTATGTTAGGAAATATTATTAAGGCTACTTTAAAAGAACTTAGAATGGGGTAAAATATATTGCATTCCCATCACTGGTTTTCTAACAGTTTCAAATATACTGTATGCTATGCAGAAATTCGTTCAGTATCATGGAAGCCATGGTACTCATGAATTTCAAGTTCTGATATAGACTTGTACCAAAATAATAAATATAATAATGGCTAATGCTGGCATTTAAAATTTCTTTTAAATTAAATATATTTTATTTGGCATTTTTCTCAGCCCTAGTCCTTAAATGTATGTTAACTAAGCCCAGATTATACAAGAAATGTAATGCTAATCCTAAAATATTATTCTTCTATATCTGTGGAACTTCAGGTCAGTGGCAGGGAGCTGTTTGAGTTCAACCCTGACATGATTGTGGATGATGATGAAGCTACAGATGATGTGTATGAGAGGAATGATGAGGAGGTGGGTAAATGGACAAAATACTCTGTACACCAGGACTTGCAAATATTTAATGGTTTTAACATTGATATTACATTTATTTGTATTGTATACTTTGTGTGTTATACTTTGATAATCTCCAACTTCTGATTTAATTTTTTTCAAGCATAGCTATCTTTGGGTCTAACAATAGCAAGATGTATTGTATATATGAAATGTATAAAAAGTGTCAAAAAGCTTTTAACCCCTAGCTGCGATTCGTTATTTTGAAAAAAGTATATATGTCTGTTATGTTTGGTGTACTCTTACCATGAATCTTTTCTTGATAATGTGTGGTGTTTGTAATTCACAAGCCCCATATTTTCCAGGAGGTTGGAGAAGAGGAGGAGGCCTATGATGGTCCTGTGAAGGAGATTGACATGGAGGAGATATCCAGGGTGGGGTATGACACCAGTAGTAAAGGAACAGAAGCCACGTCCAGAGATAGGACAGGGGCACCTGTCACATCACAAGGTAAGCTGGAGTGTTAGTGATTGTCCGTTTGATTGAACAACTCTCATAGGATTACAACACCATTATTGTACAACCTTGCTTGAATGATTTATGAGTTACTGTTTGAAAAGTTACATTTTGAAGGTTTGTGGTATTAAAAATTGGTGTCAGTGTGTATTAGTATTGTGTTGACAGAGTTAGTAGAGATCTTTTTGACAGAAATGTTTTCTTCTTATAATGAAGTTTCTGCCAGTGTTATGCAAGTGGAAGTTAAAAGTTTTATTTGTGTAAAACAAATATATGCCTCCTGGGTTTTTAGAGGAAAGTCTTGACTGAATTTTGATATTTGAAAAATAAAGGCATGTTCAAATGGCATAGTATTTGATTGACTTTTGCCTTTGATTATAGGTATACTTGTTGAAAATTGTGTTTCACTGTCTTTCAGATGATGAGGCCACAAAATTAGCTCAAGCTGCTGCTTTACCCGAAACTAATAGTATGGAAAAGACTGATCATGCAATAGCTGCAGCACTATCTGCAACAGTCAATGGAGACGTTTTAGCAGGGGATGTGCCAATAGATGAAAACTTATTCGAAGAGGAAGACTTGGATCTACTAGAAGAAGATTTAGAAACTTTGGATCTGGATCAGTGACAAAAGCAAGTCAGAAGACTTTCCACACATACCATGACGAGTGTAATATTGATGTAGCACTTGACAGATGAAGAGGAATGGAAACCTTAATTATGAGGTTTCCCTTAACTTCCTTTAAGATAAATAATGTTAATAAAAAACTGTGGAAACAGAAAGCTTATTTTGCTAGTACTTCCATGCAAAAATTGTTGACTTTTTTCCTGGCATCAAGATACGTTTATACTAGTGTGCTAGTCGGCAGCGGCCAAATGCAAACAGAGTAATGGCAATTAGTTCAGCATTTGGTGGAGTTGTGAAGACTGAAATCCTATCATTGCTATTGTTGAAATAAACCTTGATTGAAGATCAATTTACCAATAAAGTTCCAACTGTTTTGGCAGAGAGCTTTACTTCTTTTTTGGACAATTTCATGAATTTCAATTTTTTTTTCTGTAAATAAGTGATCTGCAAATATAAAACAAGGCAATTTTTTAAGTTCTTGGCATCTTTATTTCTAGCACCAGTAAATAAAATTCTTAATATCTAAACTTATCACTTGAATATCAAAAATATTATGTTGCAAACTACATCCACAAGAACCATTTATAAAACACTAATTTGAAAAAAAAAAAAGCAGCAGGACCTTTAACTCTCAGGTGTTAAGATGATGATTATTGCTTATTCAAATCTCTTCTATATGGCACCCTTCCAATATATATAGAGTTCATGTGTCTATGTTTTCACTTATATAAAATTCATTAACAGAAGAGACTTAAGCAGAATGTTGTAATTCATCCAATAGATTAGAGTCATGCTGCATAAGAAAAGATAAATCTAATACTGGACTTCAAAAACAAATACAAATCCAACACTGTGATTGGTAGCACCAATCTTAAACACAGAAATAAGTGTCAGTGACCTGATAGGTTCCTCGTGACTGATCAGAGGACTAGGTATCTGCTCGAGGTCCTAGACCCAGATGTCGAATAGATTACATCCTGTTCTACAGTTCAGTGATGCCCTACTTAACACCACATCTATGTCACTGCTCTTTTCTATCCAGGATGGTGAAGAAATTTACTGAGTCCCACAGCAGATGTCTAGCCATCTGACCCGTCACCTGACCAGCCTATCTGGTTGGTGAAAATCATCGCCCTGTTGAAGACCAGTGGTACTAATTGCAACACTTGGACCCTTGCTTTATTGCTTTTCAAGTCCGGTATTAGATTTATGTTTAACAGGAAGACTTTCAAGCAGTTCGATGTAAGTGTTCAAATAAGCACCATGACTAAGTTTTCATATATCCCATTTAAAATGGCAAAGATATTTTGAAAAATTGGTTCAATCTGCTATTTGTTCAATGCACTTGGTAAAACATGAACACAAATTACCCCATTCCATTTTACCCATCCAAGCTCATGTTGAATTTTAATTCAAAGATTTTAATTTTACCAAAATGTTTAAAAATGCCTGCTCTGAACTAGTACACTTATTTGTCCATAAACTATAAACCTAATATTAAAATTTTACATGAACAGATTTTTATCAAGGATGTTTTCATTCATGCATAGTCAAAATAAACTCTTTCAATAGCTAATAAATATTTGAATTAACTGAGTTAATTAGTAAACAAAGAGCCATTTTACACAAAATTGCATGTCATTTCATAACATCATTTCCTAAAACCAACATTCAGGAAAAGACCTACACCATTCACACACAAAAAGAAACTTATAAATAGTAAAACTGATAACTTCTTTTTCATAAAATTGCAACTCTCTATGAACATTTAAAATGCAGAATGTAATGAGTTCCCACTTTCTCCTCCTGTAAAAGATGCCGTCACAGTTCATCATGACCTTGAGAATTTTCTTGGTTGTGAGTCTGAAATATAAGATAAGTTCTTCAAAGTACATAGACAAAACTAAGGAATTAATATGCTATAGTAATCGTAATCAATTATTATATAACTTGTTCAAATCTTCATATCTACAACAAGATTTTGAAGAAAAGTTACAAATATTTGTGTAATAATAAAACATTACAATGTGATTTTTAGTACAGATATGTAACTGTCCTGATAATGATGTCATACAATTCTGTATTAAGGGTGCATTCAGACACAGTCGAATTTGGATCAACTTGGGTCCAGAATAAACCAATCAAAGAAGTTATCAACCAGTAATTCAAATTGTCCTCACTGTAGCTCTCCAACTTAAAAATCTGTCTGCATGTGACAACCAATATAATTGGTTGATTAATTTAACTGTCCAAGACCTAAAACTTCATTTGATAAAATATGTCTAAACAGGCACTAAGATATATCTCGAAGGCAGAATAATAATATCCTTACTATCTTTGGTACTCTTTGCTTCAAATGACTGATGATATGGTTGGCATCTTGAAAGAGTTCCTCACCAAACATGTCCTGAAAAAAGAATCAATTTTTTACTTCGTAACAGTTGCTTATCTTGGACACTTATATAAGAGATATAAAAACAGGGTTCATTACAATTTGTCAAGAAGATTTTGCTTCAATGACCGAGAAATAAATTATGAAAAAAGGGGAAGACCTCTGACGGTAAGCACAAATAAAAAGAGAGAAGTTTACAACAGGAATTTTAGGCCTCTGACCCATCCTATTCATATTATGGCAAAGACATCAATTAACTCTAATAGTTAAAACACCAAATCATCCACGAGTACACCATAACAAAACTTATAAATCAACTTACTTGCATGAATCCTGGAGTATGTGCCCCAGCATAAAACCTGACAGTAGGATATGCTCCTATACCAGCCTGCTGGCACAACCACTGCTGTTCATCACAGTTGACTTTCCCTGCCCTCACACGACCTTCCAGAGCCTGAAATTTTGAATCAGAAACAAATAAATATGCAGCCGCTACTAGTCATTGCAACTTTTTTTGCCCTGACACAGCCTTCCTTCTACAGCTTTTCATGATACATTGTCCTTAGCGGTAGATTGTGCACTCTCCAAATGCAAGAGCATATCAGCAACATTTTCATAGACCAGTCATCCATTTCATACAACTTAAATGACATGTTTTTGGTAAAATAACTTGTTGAGGGGTAAAAAAAAAAAACAGCCTTCACGTTAGCAACACAGTCCAGGTCATTTTTAATCAACTTTCTATCACTCAACAAAAACCAGTTGTTGTGCCAAAGTCTACAACTTAATGTTTTTTCATATCATATAAATACAAATATCTAAAAGAAGTTAAACCCCAATACTCCTGTTGATTTTTTTTTTTATAAAAGGCCAGTTGGTGATACTCATTACCATCAGGACTACCACCAAATAACAACATACTCAAATTTTAATTTTCAACTTTGCTCTCACCTCTGCAACCCTCTCAAACTCGGGTGCAAACACCTGACAGTGGCCACACCATGGAGCATAGAAATCCACAATCCAGGGCTGAGACCCGCCCAGAATTTCCTGGAATACATCCCAGCGGAGGATGGCCACTTTACTGGGGAGGAACTCGAATGCCCATGCTCTTAGACTTTCTGCATCTCTGAACCAGCCATTGTATATACTGAAAAGAACAGGATTGGTTTTCATCAATGCAAAGTTAATTACAGATTTACAAAGGAAAGAATTCAATGACTTTTTTTCATAGATACTAAGATTGAACCAGAAAAAGTTGACACAAATCTGCATAAATATTTTTTAAAAATTGTAAAAAAAAAAAAAAAAACAGATCAGAAGTCATGAAAAGTCCTATAATATTCAAATATGCTTACTACTACCACTGCAGTCTTTTTCATACTTCAGCAGTATTGCAACTAGTCACTACCACAATTCAATAAAAAGAAGAAGAAAAAGAACAAACTACTCACTGGAAAGATGCAGCATTCCTAGTACCCATAGGATAAAGTCTTATGGTGGGGTATGAGTAGACATTCTGCTGTTGGCATACCGTCTTATGCTGCTGGCAGTCTACATGGGCCACTTTTACTTTAGCATTTTTCTTCAACATCTGTGAAAGAGGGGGAATTATTTGAATTCTGTTTTATCATTAACAATCTTGATCGTTCTTTGTGTTTTATAAGGTCATTTATTGTGTTATACCATAAGAAAATAGAGGCTAAAATGCAATAATGCACCTCATTATAAGAGCTGCACATCTACTGTGTAACAAAAAAAGTCAAAACAGTCGAAACACCCTTTTCTTACTATTTTTTTTTTAGCTTCTTTTCCAAACAGACAGAAGGCAATGCGACTAATTAATTTACACTTTCGTACATATAAATCAAAACAATTGCAGCATTTTACACAACTTTAATTACACTGTGGGTAATTAAATGACAATCTACAATCAGTAAGCCCACCTTGGCTAGGCGTCTCCACTCTGGTGCCAGCTGCTGACAGGGACCACACCAGGGGGCGAAGAAATCGACCAACCAAATTTCATCTGGGGACTTGTTGCTGACATGCTCTTCAAAACTGGCAGGTGTAAGATGAATTACTGGTGGCTGGATGGTGTCCTGGGCACAAATGAAAATGTTTGCATGTAAAATAATAGAAAGAGACTTGGGGGGGGGGTGCCTGTTGAGGAGGGAGAAGACCTACAGTATGTGTGCAAAATAAGCTCTGCATATAGGCATCATTACTATCACATCCTATCACACAGATGGGTATATTACAAAAACACATCACATATATATACAAATACCACACACATGCCCACACACAGTTCTTTACCTATTAAGATTAGGTGACATTTCCAACCTACCTGTAAGAACTCTTTAATGGAATGAGCGTTGTGATGTCCATGGAACTGGAATGGTGTGCTTTGGTTGTAGAAAATTGTGGTTGGATAGGACCTGATATTGTACTGAAAAAAAGATAAATATTTGAGTAATTAAATCAATTCCATTCACTGGAACATAAAATGAGATTTATTTTACCTAAGTGCGTTTGTCACATTTCATACAAAGCAACAACAGGTATCAGTTCACATTAGGTGACTTGTGTCACAAGCAGAAGAATATTTGTCTCCATACTGTTGCAATTTCCAGACTTCAAATATACGGCTGAACTAGTCTAGTAGTATGTAGTGAAAATATTTTCCAAGTTTATGTTTCTTAAATTCTAGTATTTTTTTCATAAAATAAACTTAAAATGTCGAAATAAAGAAAACAAACAAATGTTACCGTATGGCACAGCTGGCTGTGTATAGTGCAGTCCACTGTACCGAAGTTTATACTCCTCATTGTCTTGGAAGCTTTCCTGAACTCTGGCAGAAGTTTCATACATGGTGGACACCACTAGTGAAAACAAAAATGGTATCATGCTTTAACTACTATGCTTGGTGTTTATGTGACCCATCTTATGGGAATTCAGATCCAAATTCCTGAATCAGACCAATATTTTATTCTTATAATAGACACTTCATACCAATGTCAGATATGCTAAACTTATGCAATAAATTATTTTTTTAATAAATAGAATTATACCCCCACCTTCCCCCCCTCCCCCACCCAAAAAAGAAAAACAATGTTTTTTACTACACGATATGTACAATTTTTTTTTCTAAAGACAATTTTATATAAATTGGTCAATTAATTTCCACACTAATTGAAAAACAGGAATAAAAATTGCATGAGGAAAATGACTGTGCTTACTGGAGCAAAGAAGTCTACAATCCAGGGTTCTCTACTACTTATCACAGGACTAGGGAAGTCTGTTGGACCCAGCATTCTCACTGGGGTGGAAGCACTGTCTTTGGCAAATGCTGCCACATCATGGGCAGAGAGACGACCTGTAACGATGAGATCATTAGTCTTAATGTTATTACCATAGGTAAGAATGTTGAGACCAAAAACTCTATAAAATGAAATTTGAGCACAATTCACATGGGTATTCATCCGTTACAATTCTGCACCTCAATCCATTACCACCAATTGCTTATTTAAGCCTCTGTGCATTATCACTTACTTTAATGTATTTAAATAATCAATGGGGTTTCACCTTTTAAGGCCATTAATTAATGAAAATCCTGCTTTATCTCAACATAAAAAAATATCCCACAGGCTATTAAAAAAGATAAAACAATATAGACACGAAAACCAATTTATTTTCATACAGAAAGCTTATTTCGACTTCTTGAATATAAAGCATCATCCCATGACCCCATTTGTTATATCTCTTTCTGACTGATTACCTTTCTGACCTATTACCTTTCTCCTCTCCTTTAAAAAGAAAAAAAATTTTAACTGAACTAAAATGAAATAAAAATACTCACCATGATGGAACTCATATCCACCTCCTCTCTTAAAAACAGCAAAGGTAGGTTTGTGGATATGAAACTCATTGCATTTGGACCTCTGTTTTCTACAGTCAACACGGCCAACCTGAGTAACAAACCATATACTATTGTACTATAAGATATTCTACAGCATACTATAAGACATTCTACAGCATAAGTAAATGTGTGTGTGTGTGTGTGTGTGTGGTCATGGGTGCGTGTGCCCAAATACACCTCTTGCAAAATATTTGCTAAACATCTATGATAAGAAATTAATCCATACATAAAAACACAACCAAGGATTTAAACTCACATTCATTTCACCTAAAAGAGCAGGCAGTTTTCTCAGCTCCAGGTCATGCGTATCTCCCTCCACAAAATGAATGAGCCAGGCAGTGTCTGAGTTCTTTTTTAAATTTTCAACTATATCCTGAAATAGTATCTAATTTTAAATAAATTCAAAATACGAATTAAAAGTTACATTTTAAATTCCTTAATGTTGATGTCATTATTGGAAGTCTAACATCTAAAAGAGACAAAAAAAAAAACCCCAAAAATTTTCATTTTTGATTTAAATGACAATCTTGGTGAGTTAC
Source organism: Lingula anatina (assembly GCF_001039355.2). Next base: position 139,795 of record NW_019775136.1, on the reverse strand, counting down.
CTCAAATTTTTCTTTGTCCACTATTGTGACATCTGGTAACTGTTCCAGTATTCTAAATGCTGTTTCTTTGTACTCCAAACTGGTGATCTCCTGCAATATATTTTTTAAATATATGTAGACATGAAATAGTCAGACAACATTTAATAATCTTTAAACCTATCTTTCCATCTATCTTTTAATATTTGGTAAATTAAATTACCAAAACAAGGAACTGATAGCACAAACGACTATATTTTACATATTCACAGAATGGGAAAGACATGGTTTTACATGTGCATTTATATAAGTAGACAAAAACATTGAACTGGGCATTTTATTGAAAATTACACTCGCCAGGCATTTAAAATCTTTTTGGATAGCTGCATAAGCCTACAATACCATGATGTGTATTTTAAAAACACTGTCATACAAATACTCTCTGCTCAAGATAAACTTACCAGTCCTTTATCTTTCTCGACCTCCCCTGGCTGGTAGAAATATGTACCATACTCCACACCAAGCTTATTGCAGAGTTTTGTTTGTGAAAAGCAATCAATAGATCCTACATTCACAAGCCCTGACTGAAAAAAATGTATTGAGAGAGTATGCTTATCTGTCATTCAAAAAATACATAATGTAGGTATTTCCACTATTTGACAATATTATATTCAATTAACTTCAACATTGTTCATTTTCATAAGATTTTTCAAATTTGCCATGAAAAAAAATCCATACTTACCAGCATTGCTGCTAATTTTGTCAAAGTCTTCTTTGATAAACAATCTGAAACAAGGAATTCCAATCGTATTAAGTATAGCTTATGACAAGTTGCTTTACTTTTTAGTGTCCTATATATGAAATAATCTTTAACAAACCCAAACTGTTTAAGTCCATTAAATCTGTATTTTTCTTCAATTTTTGTTTATGACCCTTACACAATTTGCACTCAGTATTTCAACTTCCAGTCACAATGTTTGAAATCACTTTAAATCATGTTTCAGTTGACATTATTGACTACGCACTTACACAGATTCACAAATGATAAACCATATACTCACATACAATATATACTTAATGCATGGCAAACAAATGTATAATACATTAAGTCCTACCTCCTCCATCTCCACAAAAGGTAATCAACCATGGAAAGTCGACCTTCTCCGAGTCTGTCAGTTCTCCCTTGAAATTTCCAGTCCTGAGAACAGTCACTACAGCCTTCACTTGTCTCAAGGCATAATCAACAAAATCTGATGCATCTCGGCCACCATAGTACCGTTCTCTCTATAGGAATGATTTAGAAATAGAATATATCAACTCAAAACAATAAATATTATTTGAAAAATGAACTATTAATACCTTATTATTTAAAAGAAACTAATTAGTTGCAATCAAGAGGTTCTGCAAATAAACAGAAATAGACACCAGATGTACTTAAATCTTAATGCCATTTTTTTCAGTTCAACTCAAAACATAACCATAGGGAATACTTCCCTTCTAAATCAGTTTTATAATGACTGACTTGACTTACACTAGGGTACAATATCAGAGATGGATAAGACCTTATTCCTTGTTGTCTACACAACATAATTTCATCACCACAGTTGACAGCTCCAACTCTAATGACTCCCTCCAACTCTTTGGCTACGTCTCTCCACTGGAATACAGAAATGTTTCTTGTATCTTCATTTTTGTCAGATTGTTACATCTTTTTTTCTTTCATAAACATTCATTATATCATTTCAGAACATTTAGATACAAACAAATATAAATAAGAATAAAATAAAAATTCATTTAGGAACAGGCAACTTGACAAGCCTTTACAATTTGGTATCATTACAAAACTTTCTATATAATTTTACTGCTTGCAAATCATTTTTAAATGTTCAGTGTGAATGCAAGTATCAAGAAAACCACATTTCCTTAACTTCTAGTTCAACACTGTATCTTAACTTATAATACAGACATAACAAATGTTGAACTTACTGTTGGTGCCAGATCATGACAGTGTGAACAATGTGGGGAGTAATAATTGATGAACCACACATCTCCAGCACTATCCACTGCTTGATCTATAACAAATATTATAAATTCATATATGTATTTATACTGCAGCCTTTTAAACTTGCACTATGTCTAATTGTTTTTAAGTCTTACATGTTAAAACATTTCCTGAGATAAATGTACAAAATCATAGTTTTGTTTTTGAATTTTTTATCTTCTAATAAATGAATATAAATACACTCTATCTATTCTGCATACTAGTATATATCTTTCACAAATGGTATTCAGGGTTGTATACAATCTTACCAAAGTCAGCCTTGCTTAGAGTGACAATTTCTGGGTCATCATCGTATATCCCTGAAAAAAAAAAAACATCTTAAAAGACTTCAATGATAAAAAACACTTGTATACCTTTTTCACTCTGTTCTAATCAGGTAAGTTATTAGTTCACCAAGTAAATTGATTGCTCATTACACAATCTAAGTTATTGCATATCTCCATACAAACTTTTATGGGTAGGTGAATTTGGAATCCACAGTTTTTTCCTAACTTTATCAGCTATATCAATATCTTTCTGTTACATTGCCAAATATGGAATATGTGAGACATGACAAGGGCAAATCTCCAGATAAAGCCTTTATATTCTCGTGCAGATTCCCACAAGACAGACCACATGGGAATAATTTGCTCGAAATCTAGTGTATTTATAAGATAGCTTTCATGAATTTTTCATGAAACATGAGAATAGAAAGTGATCTTAATATTAAAANACGACAGACGCAGATGATGGCTATATGTACAGACACATCTGTGTCTGTACATAAAAAAAGGAAAATGGAATTCCTTTAAAAACAACTTGACAAGCCTTTACAATTTTGTGTCATTCTAAACCTTTCTATACTGCCTGCACATCATTTTATATGTGCAGTGTGAATGCAAGTATCAGGAGATACACATTTCCTTTATAACTTCTAGCGTTTTGTTTTATAACTTCTAGTACAACACTGTATCTAAACTTATAATACAGACATAATAAATGTTGAACTCACTGTTGGTGCCAGATCATGACAGTGTGAACAATGTGGGGAGTAATAATTGATGAACCACACATCTCCAGCACTATCCACTGCTTGATCTATAACAAATATTATAAATTCACATATGTATTTATACTGCAGCCTTTTAAACTTGCACTATGTCTAATTGTTTTAAGTCTTACATGTTAAAACATTTCCTGAGATAAATGTACAAAATCATAGTTTTGTTTTTTAATTTTTTATCTTCTAATAAATGAATATAAATACACTCTATCTATTCTGCATACTAGTATATATCTTTCACAAATGGTATTCAGAGTTGTATACAATCTTACCAAAGTCAGCCTTGCTTAGAGTGACAATTTCTGGGTCATCATCGTATATCCCTGAAAAAAAAAATAACATCTTAAAAGACTTCAATGATAAAAAACACTTGTATACCTGTTTCACTCTGTTCTAATCAGGTAAGTTATTAGTTCACCAATTAAATTTAATACTCGTTACACAATCTAAGTTATCTCCATACAAACATTTATGGGTAGGTGAATTTGGAATCCACAGTTTTTTCCTAACTTTATCAGCTATATCAATATCTTTCTGTTACATTGCCAAATATGGAATATGTGAGACATGACAAGGACAAATCTCCAGATAAAGCCTTTATATTCTCATGCAGATTCCCACAAGACAGACCACATGGGAATAATTTGCTCGAAATCTAGTGTATTTATAAGATAGCCTTCATGCATTTTTCATGAAACATGAGATTAGAAAGTGATCTTAATATAAAAATATCATGACACAGCCATGTTCATAGTTTATTTTTTAATTTTACTAAATGAGCAATGTTGAAACAAAGAGAAAAGGTACTGTTATTATATCACAATCGTGAGAAATGTGGGAATAACTATAATGAAGTAATTTATGAGATTATATCAGCACTAATGGAAACTTTATCATTTGATAATCAAGAGATATAAAGTAGTCTTTGTCATGCAAGAGGAAATAAAGCCTGGGTTTCAATAATTACAGGGTCCAGTATTATCATAAGGTGAGGAAGTTGTTCCTGTTCATTTTTTTCAGCAGTTGGTCTGTTTCATATATTGTTAGGCAGACAAAAGGGTCCAAAGCAGAGAACAAACAAATATACAAGTTCTAGATAATTGCTGCTTCTGACATCTCAGAATATAAATGGTCAAAATCCAAGGAACGAATTCCTGGCATTTAAATTCAGTACTTCCGTTCTTATTGTAAAAAAATATAGGGAAATAAAAGAAATAATTAATGCATATCTTAATAATATTTTGATGGAAGTTCATCTGTGTAGACTTACGATTATTTTAGATGCTTTAACTTTTCAATTTCTACACTTACTTGAGCTGTACTTAAATAAGTAAGTGAAGAAATTGAAAAGTTTAAGCATCTAAAATATCTAAATGACATTTCAATACATGGGATTCAGACAAACATACCAAAATTTTGTTGGTAAAAGTTCCAACTTTCATAATGTCCACCAAATTTGTTATCTTTTAATCCTTCTTCTCCAAACATGTCATATTTCTTCCTTAGTTCTTCATCTTTCAGAACCTCATATGCACGGTTTATTGTTGTGAATTTATCATGAGCTTTTGGATCATCCTAGAATGTAGAATGTAGTTTTTATGTTAGGAAAACTTTGATTTCTATTACTAAATACTAGAATTGTTTAACACAAAATCTATACTCTAAAATAATCAAAACCCTCTTAAATAAAAAAAATCGATTGCATATAAAAATGCATCATCACTCAATGTCTATGAAGTTTTGAATTTAAGCATAGAAAATTCCCAAATGACACTCATTACTTCTTAACCTTATCTATTTGTTTTAAGTAACATATATACAAAGACAAAAAAAAAAAAATCTTACCTTATTCTTATCCGGATGCATGCTAAGTGCTTTCTTTTTAAAAGCTTTACGTATTTCTCTGGCATCAGCATCTCGAGACACACCAAGCAGTTCATAATAATCTTCAGCTGAATTAACCGTACTTATAACAAGCAAAAGTAATATAACACACATCCAGACAATTCTAGGTAAGCCAGTCCTAGCCTGTTGTAACCTGGAGCTCATTATGGACTGGCTGATTCCCTCTTTTCTCTCCTAAAACGGATATTGAGAAACAAAAAATTGGCCAAATGCAGAAAGTCTCTGCCTCACAATTTATAAATCTTTAAATCCATATTTATATGTATATAACTACTGGTATCCATGTATTATAGATTATGTAATCATATGTAACTTTTAAGACAGAAAGCTGGGACAAGGTTATATTTGGCAATGGGGCCGTAGCGATAGTCCGAAGGTTCAATAGTCCGAAGGTTCATTGGTCCGAATGTTCACTATAGAACCTTCGGACCAATGAACCCTTGATTAAAAAATCGATGAAAATGTTACCACTTTTCGGACCAATGAACCTTTGGACCAATGAACCTTCGGACTATCGAGACGCCCCCTTTGGCAATTACATAAAATTTGCTAACTAGCACATAACGGGTTACACTAGACTTTTTTGGTATTATAATACTATAATAACTAATTCTAAATCTTTTAATGTTATAACTACTTGAGTGTATATATTTGTATAGTGAAAAAATGAATGAAAGAATTTTGATATAGATCTAACAAACAGTCCATACATTCATGAATTTATATTACTGCGGTGTTATAAGTACGGAGCAGAGTACGGTCTTTCAGTACTATACCGTACTGTACTGTGTTGTAGCTAATGGCAATGACTGAGGCAAACAGCAAAGACCACAATAACATAAGTTTAAACGGTATAATTAAAGATCGTAAATGCTTACTTGTAAAAAACATACAAACTACACAAAGTTTATTAGGAGAAAACCTTGCACAGTACCTTAATCGATATCACTCATTCATTGATGAAGCTTGAAATAACTTTTGAAACTCTCACTTTCACCGACAGACCGGAAGTTGTAGCAACACGTGTCCTACTCATGCTCTACGACATTCTTTCGAGCTTATAAATTATATTCATTTTCACTTTTTAGAAAAACAAAATTGACATTTCAGAATTTTTGTCTTTATTCCTTCCAATATTCAATCTTGACAATCTCACTGTAGAAATAAAAAAGCTTCAAGGTGGTATTTGATTGTTGCAAAAGTGATCGCTAATAATGATCAAGTACCCACTGACGTGTTTCATATTTTGATTTAGTTTTAACATGTGGCATTTTCATAGAAACATTTTGTTGTATTTGTGCTTTTATGTATTGCATTTTACGACACAGAATGAACAGTGTGATGGAGATTCATGTTCATCAGACGTTACGACTGACAAAAATGATGGCGGTTGGTAAGATACACTTAAACATTTGTTATGACTGCAGACACCAAACCATTCGTCTGCATCAATATTTGAAATACTGAGTAGTCGGTTTAGATTTTAATATTGTGCTGTGTAAATCATTCCCATGTCGATTTTTAGTTTGGGCAATGCTTATAGTTGGAAATAGGATAGGGTGATTTTCTTTTTGTATGCCTAAAGACACTCATTGGTCTCCATTTGAAACCGGCCGGCGAACGTGAGAATTTACACGGACTACGCGTACCACCACAGACAATGACATTGGCCGAGTCTGAGATGGCAATACTGTTTTATGTGTGACCTTTAATTTTGATCTCATGAAAAAATAACGCTTTATTTGGGTCTACAACAAGAAAAAAGCTAAGAAAATTATTAAAGCATTTACACATAGCAAGTTCATCAGTGATATTATTTGCATTATTTTAGGTACACAGATTTTAGGGAGCAGGTTGCCAAGCCTGGACCTTGCAATGTTGAAAGAGTTGAAGCTGCAACTTTGACACAAGAAGATTTTATTAAAAAGTAACTTGTATTCAATTTCATTTGAAATAAATTTTTTTTTTTTTTTTGTAAATTAGTGAAAATATACCTTGAAATACATTATTCAGCAATTGTGTAGCAATTGTTTTATACTGAAAAGAAAAATAAAATACTTATATGAAAAAATAATTATGATCGATATTACAGGAAAAAATACTTGATTGTAGTTAAAATGATGATTTTATGTGTATTTTTCATTATTTCCATCCTTAGATATGCTTACACTGCCCCCGTGGTTATATCTGGAATTAAATATAATGAGGTAATCTTCATCAGTTGCCATGATTTATTAATTTTTGACTCTGTTATAAATAAATGAATCACTAGAAGCATATTTCCATCTGTGACTTAGATTTTTTCAATTTAATCATTTTTTGCTTTTTTTGCAACACGTACACTTATTTATAGAGATACATGTGATATGGTGGAACTATTTGTTTTACTCTACACTGTCAGAAGTCTTATTTTCATTTACTGGTACACTAGTGTGTGTTTACCTAGAGTTGTTTACCATGCTCAGGAATGTCTTTATGATTTCAGGAATTTAGAAAAATGTGCAGTAAGCAAAATATGTTGAGAGAATTTGGCAGCAAAACTATACGTCTTAGCTCTGCCAATACTTATTCCTATAAAAAAGGTAAGTCTTTACAACTTTTTGTTTCTACTCAAAATGAAGTTCATGTCAGCTTTGTATCACTGTGAGATGTGGAAATTACTTTTCAATGGGAAAAATCATGAATTTTACAGGTACTGTATTTATAAAGTCATAAATTCTTCAAATTAAAACATGCAATTGAAAGGTAGTAACAAAACTGAAAAGCAGGCTACCTCAAAGTTTCATTCTATACAATAAAAGCACCACAAATGCAACACAAACATATATTTTTGATGCTTCCAAAATAAATATATCTGAAACATTTAAATGTTAAAATATCTATTCCCCATTGAAAAGATCATCTCTGTATTTGAGTGAAATCTTTGATAAGACAAAAAAAAAAAAAACACAACCCTCCTTCTTTATATTTCAGTTGATGTCACACTACGGGAATACGTAGAAAATATATTAAAGCCACAAAGCTTGTACACATTAGGAAATGGTAAGTAACTTTTCCTAAACATAGGCATGTTGTGAATTATTTCAGTAGCATTTTTTTCTATTCTGGTTGGTGCAACATATTCCTTGTATGTCATACTGGTATGATGCATGGGGACACATTTTATTTCTCAATTTCCACAGATCTTCTTACTTATTTTTCTCTTAGAGACACTATACTGGTTTGGTGATAACAACTACACAGAGTGGAGTGATCTGTTTGAGCAGTATAACCAGCCACAGTGGAAACTACCAAAGACTGAAGGAGTGCTCAGCTTTGGGCTAGCAGGTAAGGTGTCCACTGAAATACAGGAAGTCTAGGGCATATAGTGACAGCAACATCTACTGGGTAACCTATGTTCCCCATGGATGGACAGCAATATTCCTCTTATCTTAGATGCTAGATTTATAAAACCTGACAAGGTGAAATAAAATTTTACTTTGATTTGAAACTACCAGTATAATAGCTTCTTTGAAAAGCACCCAAGGAATCCTTACACAGAACCTTTTATGAGTGATATTTTAAATAAGATCTTTTGTCTTACAGCAATTTTACTTCATATTGCTTATATTTGGCATTATATTTCAACATTTTTTTTTTTTTTTCAATTTTCTGGAAAGGTGCCGGTACAGGTGTACCTTTCCATTTTCATGGGCCAGGGTTTGGAGAAGTCATTTATGGGAGAAAGGTAAGGTATTACACCATTACAAATGTGTATCAGTTAGGGGAAACATCTATTAGTTTTATCAATTCCGTGTGTAAGATTTGAGAAGGCATTATAAATTGGTTTATTCAGGCTTTTTTTTTTTTTTTTTTTGTCAGAAACTTTATTTCTGAAGCATCAGTTTCAATAAGTTCTGCAATACACTTATGGTTGGACCATTTTGGTTTTAGCGAGTTCACCTGATTGTTTTTCTAGCAAGCATTTCATTAAAATTTCAACAAACATATCAGTTTTATCCTAGCAATAAAACTACCTGTTTTATCGTGGAAGTATATTTGATAAAATTCCCTGGTTTTATCCCTGGTGATAAATCTACGGGGGTTTTTTTTCAGCGCTGGTTTCTAACTCCTCCTGAGCAAAAGCCATCATTTGACCCAGACCAGACCACTCTTCACTGGTTAGTGAACAATTACCCACATCTAAGTGAAAATGAAAAACCTCTTGAGTGCACAATTGGACCAGGAGATGTAAGTAATTTTTTTCAGTCTCATACAGGGCTTTTCCCAGGACTTTGGGTACAGGTTATCCAAAATTATCGCCTGTAATTTCTTACAAAATTGCAGGGAGTCCAAGCCATCATTTTTTCAAAAAGATTCATAAGCCGTACAGCTGTCTTTGAAAATGTTGGCCGTCTGGTGATGCCAGTTGATTGCTGAAAAAAGCCTTGGTCTCATTTTATGTTAGTTGAAACTTTTAATTATTTAGTTTATGGATTTGTTTGGTTGATGAAACATCAGTATTACCTCTCATTTTGCTCTGGTGTATGTACATTGTGAAAAAGAAGACTAAAGTACCTGCATAAATTCTTGAAACACTTTTCATTCTCAGACTGAAAGAAACGAAGCAAATAAGTAACACAAAATTATAATTTCTTGGCTATAATATTACAATAGTTAATTCAAATACATGTACATATATGAATATGGATATTTTTGTTTTTTCTATAATATGACAGTGTGAAGTTATATTTTTATTGTGATTTTAAAATACTATTTTCATGCTGACTTCAGGCATAAACAATTTATTACATTTTCTATTTTTTTTCTTTCCAGCTCATATACTTTCCAGACAGGTGGTGGCATGGCACATTAAATATTGATACCAGTGTTTTTATTTCTACATTTCTTGGGCCAATGTAGTTAACTTGAAATACCTAACATTCTCTCCAAGTAAGAACATTATTGAAAACATCGTATGGCTGATAATCAGCTATGGCTCAATTTCAAGGGTGCCAAGCCTGCTGTAACAAGAGAAATAAAATTTTCTGACAAGGAATAACTCTTTTTAGCAAAGTAAATCAATATTCCAAGAATATTTTTAACTATAAATTGTTACATAAATAAATACCTTGCAATGGTTTTGCTTCTGTCAGTATTCACATGTCATGTTTTGCTTCTGTCAACGTTCACATGTCATGTTTATCATTTTATTTGTGAATGTTAGTTATAAACTTTTGGTATTAATTTATTTTTACCATAGTGCAACTTTTAAAAGGAAAGCCTTTTTATTAAAAATATTTTATTGGACTTTTGCATTTATTGTGATTGTGAAAAAATAAACCTTACGTATATACTTTTGTTACTCCTCATTCTATGAATAAATGATTTAATCCATGTTTTGCCTCTTAGGCCAACTGTTTATTCCTTTACACAAAAGGAGTTGCTTGAGGTCGTTCATCAATTTTTTGGTGAAGACAGTTGAATCATCTTTTTACAGAAGTTTGAGATACAGTAATAATTTCCGTCCCGCTCCCATCTGTCTTGCCTCACTTTGTTGCACCAGTCTCTCCACTGTGTTGGTGTTTGTAGAGATGCCATGTCGTCATACTGCTGACACCTGAATGAGTCATTGAAATGTGAAAATTGTGCTTATATTAAACTTTTCAGTTCTGATGAAAAACATGTACAAACAGTCTGATGTCAATGAAAATTATCATGGGGATTATGACTCTTATAAGATACTTGTGAGCCTTTTTTTTTAGCTATTTGCTCGTGATTCTTACACGCAAGGAATTCTATGCACAATCAGGTGTGCGAGGTGACACATTTTTGTAATTTACCAAACAATCACAAAGGCTTTTGTGCAATTTAGGAACTTATTTGTGACCAGTGTCATCTAAAGTAATTGAAAATAACATTTCGAATGTATGACATCCGGTGTATTAGTGCGTGCTGCATTTAAATATTACCTTGAATTGCATGTGAAAGTCCCAATGTTTCCCTTTACTGCTTCACAGGAACATATTTCTGAACAATTCTTTGCCCACCACATATTGCCAATATCCGATTCAGTTAAACATTTCCCTTGATAATCTGGAATAGGGAATAACAAAAAGAAACAAGAAAATTGAAGATCAATTTTAAAAATGAATTTTTGATTGTAGTTTCCAATAATGTATTAAATGGTTGAAATATATTATGAAGTGAACGCCGATGTCTACTTAATCAACTCCTACAATTATTATATATTTCACCTTTCCTGAAGACGTAATGTGTTTAAATGAAAAATAAGGTTTTTGCAATTAAATACTAGGGACTTCAACAATTTATTTAGCATTTCTTCATCGATATCAAATCCAGAAACAATTTATTAACGTGCATCTCCCAAAAATCCGTTTGAATGAAAAATATGGGATTTAAAAGAATACTGAATGGAAGTTGTGATTTTATTGTTTGAAGAAAGTTTCTGGGCACTCAATGACAATAGTCTGACTGAAATTCCAATATTTTGGTCTTTAAGGCAATCAAAAAATTCTGCAGGCAGACTTTGCAGAATTTCTAAAGATAAGATGCGATAAGCGTCGAAGAGGTTGCATCTTACATGTAGTGTGCATGGGGCTTTTCTGTTGTCTTAAAAGCTAAATCCTCTTTTTTCCTTGCAAATGCCTTGCACTTACCACGACACCCCTTTGACATGATGAATACTCCTGCTAAACAAATTGAATTTTGTACGTGTACGTACAGGGTAAAAGTAATTCGGGGCAGGGGGAGGGGGGCATGCAACTGTTCACTTGCCTTATTTCACCAAAAAAGAAGGTTGTCAACTTGTCAAGTATAATGATATTTTTGAGGTATTTCTGTATTTGAAATTTGATCGGGTGATGGAGGGTAAGTGACATGAAATGTTGAAGAGCCAAGGAAAAGTCGCTTAATCACGTTAATTTATAATTCACTGTAAAATCCAGTATACTGTC